>CAUYON010100865.1:0-25190 GCA_963573935.1 Arctocebus calabarensis | reverse complement strand
CTCACAGCAACCTGAAACCCTTGGGCTCAAGTGATCCTCTTGCCTCAGCCTTCATAGTGGCTGGGACTACAAGCACCACCGTAAAGTCTGGTGAGTTCTTCTGTTTTTACTAGCAATGGGATCTCGCTCTTGTTCAGGCTGGTCTCCAACCCTGAGCTTAAACAATCCATCCACCTTCCAGAGTGCTAGGATTATAGGCATAAACCACCATACCTGGCCTGATGTTTATTTTTTATGTTACTCCCATAATAAGAGAAAGGATTATAATACTGAATTATAACTCATGATAACGTCATCTTCTCAACAGAGTTTACCCTTAGATGACCCCTCAAGTGATAGAAGGCAACAGAGGGGTAAAACTGAACATTTTAGATGAACTAATAGGTATCTTCAGGTTGCATTTTATAAAAAAAAAATTCACCTTGGCTGCATTTATCTTTTGTTAATGCAAATATATTTTCAATATAGAAAAATCAGAAAGCAGCCAAAATTTTGCCATTCACTGACTCCATGTCAATTCCAGATTGGACTTTGTAGCATATTTCTAGAGTGGAGATGTTTAGATGATGATATTAATTTATTTCCTCAGCACACACAAATTTGTGTGCCTCTTATATGCCAGAAAACAAATGATAATCTTGCCTCAGGGACTTCGGAGTCTAGAATTTATTTCAATTATTTCCTTGCTATTGAAGCTAAAGACATTTCATACTTTTACATTACAATATCTCTAGGATGTATACTCTGTGGGGTAAAATTTCCAGAACTTTATAGTTTAGTTTAGTTTAGTTTGAGTAATGTGTGATTCTGGACAATGAAACGCAATCTAATCTTCTATTGCCTTGAATCTCAACATGACATTATAGTTTAGGAGCATATTTGGCTATGAGCCAAGGGTCCAAAGCAGAGAGACAAATTCAAGTAGTTACGAATGGTTCTGTCTGCATTTATAAATGAAAACTATAACTGGTGGCTCAACAGTGGTATCTGATGAATTTGCATCTTTTATTTCAATATAATTCCGGTTTATGGTTTTATTGATATAAGAAAATATTTATGCTCAAATTATGATGACACATTCACTAAAGTTTTATATTCATAATATATGCACTGAACAGCAGTGTTAAACTTTCCTGGCAATTTTTCCACAGTGTGAAAAAAATTATAGTAGTTAAATTGCAATGTGACATTTTGTGTGGAGGGCAAACCGGTTACTCACCATGACAAATGTGATATGTAGGATTGGTTATTAACCACCTCCAACCTTCTGTCTAAAGACCATCTTTATCATCATTATGCTTTACTTGGAATATAAAACATACAAAGAAACAAGCATCAAAATGGATAAAACAATGAATATAAATTATCCGAGATATGACTTTTTAATCTTAAAACACAACTATGTATTTGCCACAGTTAAATCAAGTCATCTTGAATAGGAAACACACCTAGATTTTTATTTTATTCTTTATTTGCTTTTTAAGTCAATAAAAAAAAAAAAAAAGACCATAGGGTTTTAGACCAAAGTCTCTACCAAAATAGATATTTAAACAGTGGGAGATGAAGAAAGAAAGAAAGAAACCAGTTCTGACAAGAACACTAAATTCGCAAATGTAACACGTGCTTCTGCATAGATGTAAGTCTAATGATTTCCACAATGAAGTTGCTGTAAAGTAAAGATACTGGGAAGGCACCTTTGTTTGTTTCTTTTTAAACCACTGCCTGAACGGAATGGTTGCATGCACTGTAACAGATCATCTCTGAGCCAAGGACTCACTGAGGTCGGACAAACGTATTATAGTTAACGGCGACCGGGGCGGTGGCCAGAGTACCACAGAAAGTGGGTGCTCCAGGGCACTCCTCCTTAGCACTGCCAGGAGCAAACTTACACTGTGCCATGTGAGATGGACATTTTTTTGTATAAAAGTTTTGTAGAAATGCAATATAAGGTAGACTTTCTGGCTAAATTTTCACTCAGAAAATGTTTCTTTTCATGGTACTCAAAACGAAGTTTATTTAAAGCTAACTTTGATTCTGCTTGTCACAGATGACACAAACACATCTTCTAAAACAGAAAGAGGAGGTATAAATATTATTGAAATGCAATTATATACAATCTAAAAATTAATTGCCCCTTGTAAAAGCCGTCCCATGCAACTCTGAGTCAGCTAACCACTCCTCCACCCCCACTGCATTGTTATTTAACTGTCCATGTTTTCTGGCAGGTACAGACTAATTCAAAATAACACAGATCCTCTAAACAAAGCATGGGAAATGCAAAGAATTAGATCCCTTTTTCTTTTAAATGGTATTGGAGCATCAGATTTTCCTGTCTCTCCAGTTAATATCTTATACATGAGTTTTCTACAATGTTTCAACTCTCACCATAGCTCTCAAAGAAAGCTAAATGCATTTCCTTACAAATCATAGGACGTTCCTAAATTTTTCCCCAGAAGAATAGAAGAGGACGGTGAGGCTATGCACACCTATTTTCCTGTTCAACAGAGTAAAATCCTATTCCGATCTCAATTCCCAAGAAGCCTAGCCAGAAAACAGCAAAGTCCTTAGTCTGTAGGGACAGCAGAGTTCTCATCACACAGCACCAGCATGTTGCAGCTTTCATCTCCCAGAAGCCTGCATGTTTGGGTTGTACTGAATAATATGAAATATTAAAAATTTAATTACTAA
Organism: Arctocebus calabarensis; assembly: GCA_963573935.1. Lineage (NCBI taxonomy): Eukaryota > Metazoa > Chordata > Mammalia > Primates > Lorisidae > Arctocebus > Arctocebus calabarensis. The sequence goes on along the minus strand of CAUYON010100865.1, from coordinate 22,502 downwards.
ATAATCTCCCCTGCAGCTCATGACTTTTGCAAGCTGGAACACAGAGCATAAGAGAAGAGAAGATCCAGGGCACCACATAACTCCACCCTGACTGCTTTGTCTCCAAGCCCTAAGGCCGCATGAATTCCCAGTAAAAAGCCTTCAATACAACATACACACCTGAAATAATTTCTCAGATCGCTTCATAGATTATTGCTCTATAAAAGGAATCCAGTGTGGGAACACTGGGATTGCAATTATAAACATGTCCACATCACCACAGAGCTTTTATGAACTAAGTTTCCAAACAGACTAAGAAATTACAATAATTTTTAAATGCTATAAGTGAAGAAGTTCAATATGCCATTTATAGAATAAACAGCATTCAAAAAGCATCAAACCTTCAAAGTCTTGAAATTTTAAAGCAAACTCCAGACACAAACTCACAATCCCCCAGTGGAATGGGAAGGATCGTGTGAACTGTTGCTTTGAGCCAACATCGTATTTCTTATAGCTCCAGAACAGTATTGTATCTCTGCAAAAGGGGAATACACTGTTGGTGGGAATGCAAACTAGTACATTCCTTTTGGAAATACATTTGAAGAATACTTAGAGATCTAAAAATAGATCTGCCATTCGATCCTATAATTCCTTTATTGGGTATATATCCTAAAGACCAAAAATCACATCATAATAAAGATATTTGTACCAGAATGTTTATTGCAGCCCAATTCATAATTGCTAAGTCGTGAAAGAAGCCCAAATGCCCATCAACCCACGAATGGATTAATAAATTTTGGTATATGTATACCATGGAATACTATGCAGCCTTAAAGAAAGATGGAGACTTTACCTCTTTTGTGTTTACATGGACACAAGGGTAAGTGAGGGTAAGTGATCCCATCTCAGGGTGGGAAAAGGACTTGAAGGGTAATATGAGTGTCCAAACAGCAATCTGAAGGCCACATACAGATTATTATATGAGAGATGATTCACTTTCTGTGGTATTTGATATCATGAAATGTATGCACGGGCTTTTTTTTCTTGCTAGCCAACTTTCATTAGTTATTCAATATTCATTTATTTGTTTATTTTGTGAGACAGTCCATTTATTTGTTTATTTTGTGAGGTAGTCTCAGTATGTCACCCTCAGTAGAGTTCTACAGCATCACTGCTCACAGCCACCTCAAACTCTGGGGCTTAAGCAATTCTCTTTCCTCAGGATCCCAAGTAGCTGGGACTACAGGTACCTGCCATGATGCCCAGCTATTTTGTTTGTCATTGTTGTTTAGCAGGCCTGGGATGGGTGCAAACCCACCAGCCCCAGTGCATGTAGCTGGTGCCCTAACACCATTTGTGTTTTTAAATGTGTGCCAAGGGGGCAAGATGGCCCACTGGAGTCAGCCTCCAACAGAAGCTCCTGTCCAGAGGGAAAGATAATGTCCAGAAAGTACCCCATTAAGCTGAAGACTGGGAGCCGAGCCAAGAGATGAGTGATAACTGCTGGTCACCTCTGCTGAGGCAAGCTGTGACTCCAAGAAAGCAAACTTCAGTTAAGACTTCACTAGAGTCACTGATCCACTAGGATTGGACAAGAACCAGCTACATACAAGACATAGCCACCTAACCCCACCACACCAAGCAGGTTTCCTTAGCCTCAGACTGTAATACTGTACCTCTCCTTTACAAAGCTATAGAGGAAAAAGCTGCAGTGATCAGTACCAGATCCTTGACAAAGGACTGGTTAACCACAACTCCAGGGGTAGAGGCAAGATGGCCGACTGGAGCCAGCTTTACACAGATGTTCCCATCAAGAAGGGGAGTTAAAGGACAGAAGTTTAGCAAGAGAGCTGATGGTTCTGATCTGAGCCAAGGGAGAAGGTTGAAGAATGCACATCAACCCTGCTGAGGTGAGCTGCAAACCCAAGGATACAAACAAAAGGTACAAAATCCACCACCAACCGGATGGCAGTTTCCTCCCCCATGAGAAAGGCACACAGTATACTCCATATAAACAAGTGAAGAGTTCAACTATCAACCCATTTTATCCCACAGAAGAGACCCTCTAAAAACCAGACCTCCTTCCCCTACCTGGGTGCCATGGCATTTTTCCGCCAGGCATAAAACTGTATAAAACTGTATATATTCTCTACCTGCAATTCTGAACTCCCAGCAGTCCCCTCCACTCTTACTCCAAGGTCTGGAAGCCTGTCCCCCCATGGAGTCCAGATTCTTGGGCATTTTCTCAAGGGGTGTGGAAGGGGCATGGGCTGTTGTTGATCTGTACTGATTCTCTAGCATGGGAGAAAGTAGAGGACTGTCAACCAAGAGGGAACCATACAACAGTGGTGGTGCCCTGAAGCACAGAGCAGCAGAAACAGCGGTGGGAACAATAGGACTCACACCCCTGGGGAAATTTGGAAAGGAGACTACCAGTCTCTCTGGGCAACCAGAGGAAGCCAGGCATCTTCTCCAGTGGCAGCCACTGGCGGAAAAGATCTGGGACAGAAATACAGGCCCTGTGAGTAAAAGGTATGCCTGAGGCAGTATCAGCCTGGGCGGAGCACAGGGACTAGAACACAAGTGCAAAGACAATAGACTCCAGGGTGTGGATGGCCCAGAGGACTACTTTACTGAGCTTCAGATGCACCTGGCCCTCAGGGGATGATAGCTGAGACAAAGATGTGCAGCCAGAGACTAAAATTGACGGCTGAGTGCTGAGCTCTGACCATCCGCCCCAACGCAAATGACAGCCGACACAGGGCACAGAAAGGGCTGAGTTTCAGTTTCTGTGAACACAAACAGTATCTGATCTGCAGGAGAATATAGCTGGGACAGAAACAAATTCTGCAAAGTTGCTCTGTTCTGTAAGCAACATCAATCAAGGGCATGGCTGGAACTGAGTGAACCCCCAAGCCCTCACTAAGTACCTGAGGTTGTCAGGCCTCACCTCCCCTTGCAGATAGTAGCAGAGAGGGGCAGTCTGGCTGAGGAGACGTAGATCTCCCTGTGATTCAGGCAGGCACAAACCTCTGGAGCATCTGCTCATTGGAGGGAACTCGATCACAGCCCTGCAGGGTTGCCAGTGACTGAGTGTGACAGAGGAGCAAGGAGGGGAAGGAGGCATCAACCTTCACAGACTAATTTATTTGCTAGGTGGGTCCTTCAGACCTCACGAAGCACCAGAGTGAGTCATACTTGAGCAGCCAGCAAACCCCCGCTATCTAGTTGCCAGAGACCTTTAGAACTCTCCCACCTGAGACCAGTGCTGACTGGAACAATTTATTTCGACCTCTTGAACTGGGCCAATCACCCGAGGACAATCCAAAGTGGTACCCTGGGTTTGTGGTTGTGGGAAGGTTTGATTTTCCTTTTCCAATTGTTGCCTGTGGGGGTGGGGTGACTTAATTGCTGGTATTTCTCCACAGCTGGGACTTCAACCCAGAATAACTGATTCACTAGGGTAAGACAGAGACCAGCTGAAAATGAGACAAAGCCAATTAGCCCCACCACACCGAGGAGGCCTCCAGTTTCTCAGGCTGTAACACTGTATGGGTCCTTGGCAAAGCTCGCGGGGAAAAGGTACAGACACTAGCCCCAGTTTTGGGCAAAGGACTAGCCAATCACAACTCCTAGAGCCCCAAGCCAAATTCTCCTCATCTCCTTATCTAGCCAAACAGTGTAAAATAATCATGGGGCAGAATCAGTGCTAAAACTCTGGTAACATGAATAACCAGAGTAGATCACCCCCTCCCAGGGAATAATTTGGCGGACACAACTGAGGATCCCATTCATAAACAAATGGCTGAGATGTCAGAAACGGAATTCAGAATTTCAATTTCACATAAGATCAACAGAATAGAGGTAAAATTGGCATTTGAAATTCAAGGAGCATTTCAAAAGTTGTCTCAAGAGTTCAACGAATTTAAAGACAAAATCACGAAAGATTTGTACACATTGAGACAAGAAGTTGCCACGCTCAAACATCTGAGAATTGTAGTGGAATACCTCAATAACAGAATGGAGCAAGCAGAAGAAAGGATTTCTGACATTGAAACAAAGCTTTCAAATGCTCCAGTCTCCCCAAGAGGAAGAGAAATGGAGAGCAAAAATGGATCATTCCCTCAGAAAGCTCTGGGATAATTCAAAGAAAACAAATATTTGCCTTATAGGGATCCCTGAAAGCAAGAAATTGGCTTCACAAGGCACAGAGGATCTTCTTCTGGAGATTATGAAATAGAACATTGAACACATGCAAATAAATTCTGAAATTCAGATAGGAGACAGTTTCTGAAACCCAGAATGACTCAAACCAAATAAGATATCCCCTAGACACATCATGATTAAATTCACTAAAGTTAATATGAAGCAGAAAATTCTGAAAACAGCCAGATGTAAGAAAATGATAATCTACAGGGGGAAGAATATTAGAATAAATACAGATCTCTATGCTGAAACATTTTGAGCTAGAAGAGAGTGGTCATCAAATTTTAATCTCCTAAAACAAAATAACTTTCAACCCAGGATCCTGTATCCAGCTAAAGTGAGTTTCATTTATGATGGAGAAATTAAATACTTTAATGACATTCACTTATTGAAGAAATTTGCCATAACTAAACCACCTCTCCAAGATATTCTCAGACCTATCATCCACAACGATCAGCACAATACTCCACCACACAAGTAAACTCACTCAGAAACTTTTGATCAAATTCCATCTCCCACAACGGTGAAAGCATTAAAAATGTCCATTAAACTGTTGAAAAACTCAATACCCAAAATTCTACCAGGTTTACCAAAATTCTCAATAAATGTGAATGGCTTAAATTGTCTCTAAGAAGGCACAAGTTTTCTGACTGGATACAAAAACTCAGGCCAGATAACTGCTGCATACAAGAATCTGATCTTACCTTAAAAGATAAAAACAGACTCAGGGTAAAGGGATGGTCATCTATATTCCAGTCAAATGGAAAGCAGAAAAAGTCAGGTGTTGCAATGTTATTTACAGATACAATAAGCTTTAAACCAACAAAAATAAGGAAGGATAAAAATGGAAACTTCATATTTGTTAAGAGTAATACTCAATCTGATGAGATTTCAATCATTAATATTTATGGACCCAATCAAGAATGCACCTCAATTTATAAAAGAAACTCTATTAGACATGAGTAAATTGGTTTCCTGCAGCTCCATAGTAGTCAGAAATTTTTACACTCATTTAGCAGTGTTGGATTGATCCCCCAATAAGAAGCTAAGCAAAGTAATTTTAGATTTAAACTTAACCATTCAGCATTTGGATTTAACAGACATCTACAGAACATTTCATCCTAAAAAAACTAAGTACACATTCTTCTCATTAGCCCACAGAACATACTCCAAAATAGATCACAACTTAGGTCACAAGTCTAAACTCAGCAATTTTAAAAGAATAGAAATTATTCCTTACATCTTCTCAGACTATCATGGAACAAAAGTTGAACTCAGCAACAACAGGAATCTGAATAATCATACAAAAACATGGAAACTAAATAACCTTATGCTGAATTATAGCTGGGTCATAGATGTGATTAAGAAGGAAATCACTAAATTTTTGGAACAAAAGGACAATAAAGACATGAATTATCAGAAACTCTGGGATACTGAAAAGGCAGTCCTAAGAGGGAAATTTATAGCACTGCAAGCCTTCCTCAAGCAAATGGAAAGAGAGGAAGTTAACAAATTAATGGGGCATCTCACGCAAATGGAAAAGGAAGAATATTCCAATCCCAAACCCAGCAGAAGAAAAGAAATAACCAAAATCAGGGAAGAATTAAATGAAATTGAAAACAAAAGAATTATACAACAGATCAAAAAATCTGTTTTTGAAAAGGTCAATAATATAGATAAACCTTTGGCTAACTTAACCAGAAAAAAAAGAGTAACATCTCTAATCTCATCAATCAGAAATTGTAAAGATGAAATAACAACAGACTCCTCAGAAATTAAAAAAATCCTTAACGAATATTACAAGAAAATTTACTCGCAGAAATATGAAAATCTGAAGTAAATTGACCAATATTTGGAAGCACGCCCCCTTCCAACACTTAGCCAGAATGAAGTGGAAATTTTGAACAGGCCAATATCAAGTTTTGAAATAGCATCAACTAAAAAATCTCCCTAAAAAGAAAATCCCTGTACCAGATGGTTTCACGCCAGAATTCTACCAAACCTTTAAAGAAGAACTAGTACCTATATTACTAAACCTCTTCCAAAATATAGAAAAAGAAGGAAAACAACCCAACACATGCTATGAAGCAACATCACCTTGATCCCTAAAACAGGAAAAGATCCAACAAGAAAAGAAAATTATAGACCAATATCACTAATGAATATTGATGCAAAAATATTCAATAAGATCCTAGCAAACAGAATCCAGCAAAACAAACACATTATACACCATAACCAAGTGGGCTTTATCCCAGGATCTCAAGGCTGGTTCAATATGCATAAATCTATAAATGTAATTCAGCACATAAACAAATTAAAAAATAAAGACCATATGATTCTCTCCATTGATGCAGAAAAAGCTATTGATAATATCCAGCATCCCTTCATGATCAGAACACTAAAGAAAATTGGTATTGAAGGGACATTTTTTAAACTAAAAGGGGTCATCTACAGCAAACCCACAGCCAATATAGTATTGAATAGAGTTAAATTGAAAACCATTCTCACTTAGATCAGGAACCAGGCAAGGTTGCCCATTGTCTCCATTTCTCTTTAACATTGTAATGAAAGTTTTAGCCATTGCAATTAGGGATGAAAAGGTGATCAAGGGCATCCACATAGGGTCAGAAGATATTAAACTTTCACTCTTTGCAGATGATATGATTGTATATCTGGAAAATGCCAAGGATTCTACTATAAAACTTTTAGAAATGATCAAGGAATACAGTAGTGTCTCAGGCTACAAAATCAACACTCATAAATCAGTAGCCTTTATATACACCAACAACAACCAAGCCAAAAAAACAGTCAAAGACTATTCCTTTCACAGTAGTGCTAAAGAAGATGAAATATTTGGAATTCTACCTAACAAACGATGTGAACCATCTCTATAAAGAGAACTATGAAACACTAAGAAAAGAAACAGCTGAACATGTCGACAAATGGAAAAACATACCATGCTCATGGTTGGGAAGAATCAACATTGTTAAAATGTCCATACTACCCAAAGCAATATACAACTTTAATGCAATTCCTATTAAAGTTCCATTGTCATATTTTAAAGATCTTGAAAACAAAATACTTAATTTTATATGGAATCAGAAAAAACCTCAAATAGCCAAGACATTACTTAGAAATAAAAACAAAGCAGGAAGAATCATGCTACAAGACCTGAGACTCTACAATAAATCAATAGTGATCAAAACAGCTTGGTACTGGCACAAAAACAGAGAGGTAGATGTTTGGAACAGAATGGAGAACCAAGAGATGAACCAAACTACTTACTACTATTTGATCTTTGACAAGCCAATTAAAAACATTCAGTGGAGAAAAGACTCCCTGTTTAACAAATGGTGCTGAGAGACCTGGCTGGCAACCAGTAGAGGACTGAAATTGAACCCACACCTTTCACTACTAACAAAGATAGACTCACACTGGACTACAGATTTAAACTTAATACATGAAACTATAAAAATACTAGAAGAAAGTGCAGGTAAAACACTTAAAAGAATTTGCCTGGTGAATACTTTATGAGGAGGACCCCCGCAGGCAATGGAAGCAGTATTAAAAATATACTACTGGGACCTGATGAAACTAAAAATCCTCTGCATGGCCAAGACCACAATAAGTAGAGCAAGCAAACAGCCCTCAGAATGGGAGAAACCATTTGCAGGTTATGCCTCCGACAAAGGTTTAATAACCAAAATCCATAGAGAACTCAAACATATTAGCAAGGAAAAATCAAGTGATCCCATCTCAGGGTAGGGAAAGGATCTAAAGAGAAACTTCTCTAAAGAAGACAGGTGCATGGCCTTCAGACACATAAAAAAATGCTCACTATCTTTAATCATCAGAGAAATGCAAATCAAAACTACCTTGAGATATCATCTAACTCCAGTAAGATTAGCCCACATAACAAAATCCCAAAACCAGAGATGTTGGCGTGGATGTGAAGAAAAGGGAACACTTCTACGTTGCTGGTGGGAATGCAAAATAATATATTCCTTTTGGAAAGACGTTTGGATAATACTCAGAGATCTAAAAAATAGACCAGCCATTTGATCCTATATTTCCTTTACTTGGTATATACCCAGAAGACCAAAAATCACATTACAACAAAGATATCTGCACCAGATTGTTTATTGCAGCCCAAGTCATAATTGCTAAGTCATGGAAGAAGCCAAAGTGCCAATCGATCCACGAATGGATTAATAAATTGTGGTACATGTATACCATGGAATATTATGCAGCCTTAAAGAAAGATGGTGACTTTGCCTCTTTCATGTTTACATGGATGGAGCTGGAACACATTCTTCTTAGCAAAGTATCTCAAGAATGGAAGAAAAAGTATCCAGTGTATACAGCCATACTATGAAGCTAATTTATAGCTTTTATATGAAGGCTATAACCCAATTATAGCACAAGAAAATGGGGAAAGGGGTAAGGGAGCGAAGGGGAAGGGGAGGGTGGGCAGAGAGAGGGTAAATGGTAGGATCACACTTATGGTGCTTCTTAGAAGGGACAGGTGAAACCTACTAAGTACAGAATACAAATTTTTTCACACAATAAATGAGAAAAATCCCATGAAAGTTATGTTGAACAGTTGGATGAAAATATTTCAGATTGCATATGAAGCCTGCACACTGTACCGCATGATTGCACTAATGTACACAGCTATGATTTAAAAAAAAATAAAATAAAAAGTAATATCCAGCTATATGCTGCTTAAAAGACACATACCTTAAATATAAAAATACAAATAGGCTAAAAGTAAAAGGACTAAAAATATATTCCATATCAACACTATTCAAAAAAAAAAAAAGCTGAAGTGTTTGTACTACTATCAAGCATAGTATATTCTAGAAGAGAGAGTTTTATTTATTCACTCAAGTTCACACACCCTCTATTAATATTATTCTTACCAAGATTTTATTCTTTACCTATCTTATTTCAGAATTCCTACTTTTAGCACCTTACTATATCAGAGCACCTTTAGCTAACTGCTCACTGGAGACTTGTAGTTGAACATTCTCCAGAAGAAAATAGCCTCCCCATCCAAATAACATTTAATTAGAGGTCAGAAGAAAGACTTGTATTTTGATTCTGATTCTGCTCTTGATTACCTATAAAAGCATGAGTGTATTCTTAAACCTGCCTGAGCTTCAGTGATCTATCCATCAAATTAAGATTTTGGATGATATCTCTCCCAAGGATACAATTGCAGTCACTATCAAAGCCAGAATCTGGCTCTAATCTAAATCCTACATTCCCAGTAGTATACAGCACTTGGCAGCAGGTAAAAATAAGACAACATACAGGTGACTGTACTACATGAGAGATTTTTAGGAATCTAGTTTGCTAGGAAATGGGATAGGGCTGACAATAGTATTGAAGGAATGCAGGGATCTAGAGATGGACTTAGAAAAGGCAAAGTTTATGGTCTTGGAAATTACCCTCCTGAGATTATACTGGGGTGATGCTAAATGCTGCCCTGCAGCAGGCCTTCTCTAGCCAGCATGATGACACATTTGCAATTCAATTCCTGATTCAGAGCTAGTCTCAGACTTGGATCAATGATCTCCCCTCCATTCTCAGCAGACATTTGAGAATTAGATTAAAGTTGCTGCAATGTTTGTGGCAAAAATTCAGCTATGCATTTAATAACAGTTTTGAAATACTTGACTGAATCTCATTTCAGCCATTTGAATAATGTTTAGATATGTATGCAACAGATACCAGGAATATTCATTCAACTGAATACATGTTTGCCTTTTCCACAGAAAGGGCTGTTTACTTATAGTATTTTGAAAAATCATTAGTCCTGCCTGATAGATTCAGGTTTTGCTTCCAGGATTATTTTTATTGTCCATTGAAGAGTATGCATGTTTGTTTCCTAGTTCTGTGAATAAACAGCAATAGCTTTCTTAAAACTATTCTTACTTTCCTCTATAGATCTCTTTAGATTTCTGGCATGGCTTCTCAAAGGTATCTCCTGCCACCTATTTCTGTTCTTGGGCCTTTCATCTTCCAACTTTCATGGAAAAAGTAAAGGATAACCTAATCTTTCTTTTTCACCAGTTTTTCCTGGTTTAACTGGGTGATAGATTAAGGAGGAGAAGAATAAGAATATTTATTGAACCATAACTACAGATCTTATGAGCCTGTAGTATCGGGGCTGCAAGGAACCCTAGAGTTTACCTATTCTCCTCCATTCATTTTATAAATGTAGGAATAGAGATGATTTGTCCAGAATAAAATAGTGAGTTTAAAGTTGTAGTAGAACTATAATTCAAGTTTTCTAGCATATCAAAAGTATACACTGATTTGACCTGTTCATTCTCATAAACAATTTTTCATTTTTAGTACCTTCTACTAATTGTTTCAGTGCTATTCCTTGAAACAGGCTGAGACAGGTTTGGGTAATTAGATAGCTATGCACACATGGACATCACAACACAATGAAAACCCACAATTACAAGAAGCCTATACTTTTCCTCAAGGTTTATTAAGAATAGTCAAAAAGCAGATAGATCCTGAAGTGTGGATATCAGTTAGTCAACAAAGATCTTCTTTTGGAAGAAATAAAAAGCATCTACTACTAAAAAAATGTATGTACTTCTGTTAAAGGTAGTGCTACATTTTTAAAACTAAAGTAAGTGTTTGAATCTACCCATACTTCACTTTCTGCAGTTCACCCAAAAGGGTGGGTAGAATTAATTGAGAAAGATGGTGCAGAAGAAAAATCTTATTTTGTGATTTTATGTTTGGGTTATAAATACATTCATATATATATTTATATGTGATATATGTGTGCATATATCATGCTGAGTGAAAAATAAACCAAATACCAAATAAAGTATATAGCACAGTGACAATTATGTAAGTTAAAAGTATGCACACAAAAAATAACAATAAGCAGTTTACAAAAACATAAATGAAATTATACCTATGAAATGCAGTAGAAGGACTGCCTACAGTAAGGGGAGGATAATAAAAGTGAAGAGTGAAGATAAAAATGAAAAGAACACCTAATGATAATATAATGGTGATAGATAGATGATGGATAGATAGATAGATAGAAGGATCTGGCGAGAATTAGTGGTCATGGTGTATTGTAACTGAGGCATTTGATGAAGTCAACCTTCAGCCTTTGACATCCAAGAAAACAAATGAAAACAAAACAAAACAACCATTTTCTAACTCTCACTCTGGGAAAGAGATCCAGTGAGATGCACTTTATTGTCCCTTTTGTATAAATCTTAGGTCATAACATCTGAAGTCAAAATTAAAATGACATTAAATACTGGAATTTCATTAGGTGCTTTTATATAATTGTGGATGTATTAATCGCCTAGATTATACCAGGCCAAATTGAATTCTAGTTGAGCTTGACTTTGATTCCTGTCACCAATATATAAGTGATAATACTTCTGTTATAATTTAGACATTAAATCCTTAACTAGTTACTTAAATATATTTAGTTTCTCTTAGAGTTGCAAGTTTATCCTTTAACTCAGTGGTTCTCAACCTGTGGATCACAATCTCTTTTTAACAACGAAAATACATTGCAGCATTAGTAAGGTTGAGAACCACTGCTTTAACTAATCTTAACCTAATTTAGTCATTTGGGACATTGTTGTCACTTTTTTTATTTATTTCAGTGGAGTGCTTAACCACAATTCTGGTCCATATTGCATCAATAATTTGTTATATCTTGAAGTTATTAAGCAAGGAACACATTTCCATTATAAGCATGTAGTGGTATAATTTCCATTCTGGGTCCTGAAATTTGTCAGAAGGGATACCATTATATTTTTTCATTAAAAATGGAAATAGATCCTTAGTGGCGACAGGCCTCTTCTTTCCTAGCATCCCAGCAATGCAGTTTTTTGGTCAGCATTTGAACTCTCCTTGGTTAGGAGAGGAGAGAGAAAAATAGGGCAAGTGGGCAGAGTCTACCCTGGCTAAATTTCTGGCTTTTCTTAGATCTCTAATGAGTTATATAAGAAAGTACAAGAAAAGGAAACATACAATTTGGTTGGGTAGTTGTTACATATTAGGGGTTTTATGTCAAAAACTGTGGACTTGAATAGAATTCTATCACTTAGTGACTCTGGGAAAGTTATCTAAACGTCTCTGATCCTCTGCATTCTCAAGACAAAGACAATAAGAGCACCTATCTCTTAAGGTTAATGTAAGGATTAGGTAAAATGGTTATGTAAATGACACACACCAAAGCACTCAATATATGCTCACTCCTGCTAACATAATAGTAGTAATATTAACATCAGTACTAGTTATAGTAAAACAGTAATAGTATTATAGTAAAAATCTCTACCATAAGCCAACAAGTACACTCCAAAATGCTACCTTGTAGAATGCAGGGTTGCATTATTACAAGGTTAACAGTAATGATCAGGTGATCTGGGACAGCTAGCAGGAGTCCATTTTTAAGGGCTCAGCTACACTTATAAAATCTATTTGGCTCCCAAATGCAGCTTGATCCTTCAGACTAGAGGTTTTTCAGTCCACTTAAATAACTTTACTCTTCTTCCAGAGCCCCTACACCTACCTCAGGATAGCCCATCCTTTGACAATGGGGCAGCATGAAGCATTTGAGTCAGTAAATAAAACAGCTATATTCCTGATTATCATGAGGTTTCATTGTAGTAATAGAAAAAGTAAAATATTTTATATCTTTAACTGTTTTATTTTTATATCATGTACCTAGTTTATAGAACGTGGGTAAATATTAAAATTTGTCTGCCTGTCTTTACATGGCTACTATATCCATTTATGTCAGTATTGTCTTTGATTTATTATCTCTAAGAGGGCAAGGACTTTCCCATTACTTACATAGCTGATCACAGGCAGGCTTTTAGTAATGGTGGAAATGTTTTCCAGTAGAGTCAGGATGGCTGTTAATAAGTAAGATTGTTCCTTTCTCACATCAGGGTCAGAAGCCACAGTTAAAAAGATATCTTTAGCTTTCTCATGTTTATAGGATATTTGGGATAAAACCTTCTTATTCCCCAGACACCAACACAAGATTTTCCAAGTTCATTAAGATGAATTCATCACCTTCCATAGTTACATGGGTCAGAGTTGATGTAAACTGACTCCTTGGTGAAACACAGACATCCCTGGGGACATCGAGAGAGAAGAAAAAAATCTATTATCCTTGATCTACATTTTATAATTTTATTGAATCATAATCGTGAACATTGGTGCAATCATAGGGCACAATGTGCTTCATATACATTCAGAAATATGTATATCATACTGTTACAGATAGTCTTCATGGCATTTTCTTGATCACTATTGATACACTACCTTTAATAAGTTTCACCAGTACCCTGCTAAGATGCACCGTAGGTGTGTTCCCACTAATTGCCCTCCCTCCACCCATCCTCCCCCATCCCCTTCCCTCCCTTTCCCCTTTCCCTGTATTCTTGTGGTATAGTTGGGTTTTAGCCTTCATATGAAAGCTATAAATTAGCTTCATATTAGGGCTGAGTACATTGGATACTTTTTCTTCCATTCTTGAGATACTTTGCTAAGAAGAATATGTTCCAGCTCCATCCATGTAAATACAAAGAGGTAAAGTCTCCATCTTTCTTTAAGGCTGCATAGTGTTCATGGTATACATGTACCACCATTAATTAATCCATTCGTGGGTCGATGGGCATTTGGGCTTCTTCCACGACTTAGCAATTATGAATTGGGCTGCAATAAACACTCTGGTACAAATATCTTATGATGTGATTTTTGGTCTTCAGGATATATACCCAATAAAGGAATTATAGGATCGAATGGCAGATCTATTTTTAGATCTCTAAGTATTCTCCAAATATCTTTCCAAAAGGAATGTACTAGTTTGCATTCCCACCAACAGGGTAGAAGTGTTCCCCTTTCTCCACATCCACGCCAACATGCCCACTTTCTTTTGTACCTACTGCTTTACCACTTGCATGTCCAGCACAACCCTTGTACCTGATGGGTTATTTGAACTCATTTGTTGCCTGTAGTTATTCTTCTCTCCAGCAGGAGGAGTATGATGATTAAGCTGGTATGAGGCTTCCTTCCTTGACTTAAAAAACACAAGATGGATTTTAACACAGTAAAAAGATGTGACAAATTTGGAAATTATGAAACGAATTGGAGAAAGCAGTCTTGTTCTTATTGACAACAATTTTATTAAGAAAATTAAGTGAACGGGAAAGCCTATTACATAAATCCCATTTCTTTCTTTTTGGGGGCATGGGGACAGGGTCTCACTCTGTTGCCTGGGCTAGAGAGCAGTGGCATCAGCATAGCTCACTGCAACCTGAAACTCCTGGGCTCAAACTACCCTCCTCTCTCAGCTTCCCAAGTAGCTGGGACTAGCGAGGTCCTGATTCAGAGGGCTCTATCCTTTGCCACTTGAGTATCCAGCACAACCAAACTGCCTCGCACTACCCTCCTCTCTCAGCTTCCCGAGTAGCTGGGACTACAGGTGCACAGCAGCACCTCCTGCTAATTTTTTTAATATTGTGTAGAGGCAGGGTCTGGCTATGGTGCTGCTCAGGCCAGTCTCTGACTCCTGGCCTCAAGCAATCCCTCTTGCCCTGGCCTCACAAAGTGCCAGGATTACAGGCATGAGGCACTGGCCTCATTTCTGATGAGGAAGGCAGTGTGATAAAGTAACACAAAACAAAAACAAGCCACCAGCCAGAAGATCTGGTGTGAGTTTTTGAACTTTCCTAAACACAATTTTCTTGTGAATGAAATTAGAGGTGTGTTGTAGGTATTCTGAAAGGCCTTTTACAACTCTATCATTTTTTTTAATCTTAAGATAAACCAAAGCTAAACATCCTGATGGACCATCTGCCAAGAAATAATCATGAACCTGTCACTGCACATCAAGACTATATTATTAGAAAGTGGTCTAACTCTAACTAGAGGATTTTAAGATAAATAAAAGTAAAATAATTGGAGGCATTTGGGACCAGAGAAAAACAACAATGGATTCTGAATTATTATAAAAATCTGTTTGAGTAACTTGCAAGAGAGGCAAGAAACAAAACCAAAATTGAAAATTGAAAGCCTAAAAATCTATTAGCAAAACTTCTTTGAATCCTTCCAGGAGATTATATTTGTATTAATTTTTTTTTTTTGCAGTTTTTGGCGAGGGTTGGGCTTGAACCTGCTACCTCCAACATATGGGGCTGGCGCCCTACTCCTTAAAGCCACAGGCACTGCCCTGAATTAATTTTTTAACGTTGAAAGTTTTCATTTGTAAAAGATAATGTAGACTTTCCTTTCTGCACTTGGTAGAGTAACTGGTACTGGACATTTTTACTCGTGCAAATAGCTAGAAGACTCAGGATGAAATAGCTGTTATTGAACACGGGCCAACAGGGAGTGCACAATCTCCCCGAGAGAAAGAAATAGCTTGAGCCCTACAATCACCCTCAGTTTCTACTTGGAAGCATTTTTCTAGACCATGGTGTGGGGAAATAGAAGCCAAGAAGAGCATGGTGGAGGGGGAGATGGGACAGAGTTTGGAGTTGGAGGAAGCTGAAGTGCTGGAAATTGTGAGGTAGAATAGTGCAGAAAAGAGAGTTATTTTATGCCCCCCAAACCCATACAAAACCCAACCAATACACATATGGATAGGGTCCTCTTAAGTTAGTTGCTAAGTATTAATCTCTGCTTCATAACGGCAGGGCTAACATTGGGTTGGGAGACATTTGAATTCCTGTTATCCAACATGGAAAGACCTTGGTGAAACCCTAGGGCATTCATGCATTAGTAGCATGGCTAAGCCGACCCTAGGTTCATCTTAGATTCATCTTAGAATCAATTGTGTGGCATAGTCAAAAAAGTGACCACA
Organism: Arctocebus calabarensis; assembly: GCA_963573935.1. Classification (NCBI taxonomy): domain Eukaryota; kingdom Metazoa; phylum Chordata; class Mammalia; order Primates; family Lorisidae; genus Arctocebus; species Arctocebus calabarensis. The sequence goes on along the minus strand of CAUYON010100865.1, from coordinate 6,442 downwards.
TATTTTCATTTAATAAAATGTGAACTAGTTAAAGGCATCATCCAACTAAGGATATCTTAAGTTTGACAAAGTAGTTACTTTACTGTGGTACTTGGTAAATATGTACTGAATAAAATCTTTGTGAAATGACTTAGTACTGATTCCATGAATGGAAATCTCATGTAGAAAAGGGAATGAACTACCTCACCCAGAGCAAACTGTCAAGAAAACTTTAGAAAAGAAGGTGGACTTCGGGACAAGATATTTGACTGGAGATAAAGGAAGAATTTCTTTACAACAAAAGGGTCAATTCATCACATAAGAATCCTAAATGTAAATGCAGTGATTAATATAGCTTCTGAATATATGAAACAAAAACTATCAGAACTGGAAACAGATCAACAATCATATTTAATCCACAGTAATATTTGGAGATGTTAACACCTCACTTTAGTAATTGATAGAATGTGACCATAAATTCAGTTAAAGATATAGAAAATTTGAACAAGACTCATACCTAATTTAACCTAATTATAGAACTTCATACCTAATAACCATGGAATATGTATTTTTTTCAAGTGTGTATGGAACAATCACCAAAATGGACAATGTTTTAGTCCATAAAATAAATTTCAATAAATTGAAAGGGTGAAAAACACAGAGTCCATTTGCTGACCGTGACAGATTCATATTAGAAATTAATAACAGAATGTATCAGAAGTATCACTAAATAGTGATAAATTAAACAACACATTTAGAAGAAATCATGTTAAAAATGGAAAGTATTTTGATATAACATCAAAGTTTATGCCATAAAGCTTAGATGGCACAGACAATACCTTAAAGTTACAAATCACCAGTCCTGGCACAACAAGAAACCAAGTCTGAATGGTCTTAACATCCACGATTAGAGACCTCTCCAAAGAGAAACCTTCAGATTGGTGAGTTCTAGCGGATACTGCCAGTTTTCCAAAATGCTTACACGAATGTACACATGGCTATCAGCAGTGTAAATGCCACATTTGTTCCGCTTCCTCACTGATGCCTGGTATTGTCAGTCTTTTTTATTTTGACCATTTCTGATGGCTGCATGGTGTTATTTTAAGGTGATTTCACTTTGCCTTTCTATGGTGACTAAAAAATTTCAGTTCCTTTTCACATGTTCATTGGTTTTTCAGGCATCTTATTTCGTAAAAAAAATGTTTTTTTACTCATCCTTCTATTGAGTTATCTATCTTTTAAAAAAGAGGACTTGGTGCCTGTGGCTCAACGGGCTAAGGCACCAGCCACGTACACCTGAGCCGGTGGGTTCGAACCCAAACAACAATGATGGCTGCAACCAAAAAATGGCCGGGCGTTGTGGCGGGCGCCTGTAGTCCCAGCTACTTGGGAGGCAGAGGCAGGAGACTCGCTTGAGCCCAGGAATTGGAGGTTGATGTGAGCTGTGATGCCATGGCACTCTATCCAGGGTGACAGCTTGAGGCTCTGTCTCAAAAAACAAAAAACAAAAAACAAAAAACCCTGCTTTGTTTAAATTTCACCTAAACTTGACCCTTCCCCAAATCCTATAATAACTTCATTTTTGACTCTGTTTGGCAAAGCATCCAATAGTTTTTCTGGTGTGCTCTCCTTCTTTGTAAGGAGTCAATAAACCTGGCTTTGTCTTGCTATAAGTTCTGACTGGGCTAAGACAATCAGGTCCTGATTTGTAAACATAAGTTATTTTTTCTTTTTGAGACAGAATCTCAGTCAGTCACCCTGAATAGAGTGCTATGGAGTCACAGTTCACAGCAATCTCAAACTCTTGGGCTCAAGTGATCCTCCTGCCTCAGCCTCCCAAGTAGCTGGGATTACAGTCACGCACCCATAATGCCAGGCTAATTTTTCTATTTTCTATTTTTTTTTTTTTGAGACAGAGTCTTAAGCTGTCACCCTGGGGAGAGTGCTGTGACATCACAGCTTACAGCAACCTCCAACTCAGACTCAAATTATACTCTTGCCTCAGTTTTTCTATTTAGTAGAGATGGGGTCTTGCTTTTGCTCAAGCTGGTCTTGAACTCTTGAGCTCAAGCAATCCACCCACCCAGACCTCCCAGAGTGTTAGGATACAGATGTGAGGTACTGTGCCCCACCTAGTTTTTCTATTTTTAGTATAGATAGAGTCTTGCTCTTGCTCAGCTTGATCTTGAACTCCTGAAGTCAGGTGATAGTCCTGCCTCGGCCTCCTGGAGTGGTAGGGTTATGGCCGTGAACCACCATACCCGGCTAACATCAGCTTTTTAAAAATAATATTTTGGTGGAATGGGGAAATTTTGTTTTTTCTTTTTGACACAGTGTCTCACTATGTTGCCCTCCAGAAGAGTGCCATTGTGTCACAACTCACAGCAACCTCCAACTCTTAGGCTTAAGTGATTCTCTATCCTCAGCCTCCCAAGTAGCTGGGGCTATAGGCGCCTGCCACAATGCCGGGCTATTTTTTTGGTTGGAGTTGTCATGGTTGTTTAGCAGGCCCGGATTGGGTTTGAATTCATCAGCCCCAGTGCATGTTACTACTGAGCTATGGGCACCAAGCCAGGAATGGGGAAATTTTAATATGAATCGTATATTAGATGACATTGCAGAATTTTGTTCTGCATGGCACTAATGCTATTGCTATGTAAGTGTGTGTCATTATCTTGTAGAAGTACTTACTGAAATATCTAGGGGTAATGTGTCATAAATTCTAATCACTTTGAAATGGTTTTAAAACAGTCAATCAGCATATTCTCCATATGTAGATAAGGATGAAACAAATATGACACAATGATAACAATGTTGAAACTAGGTAGTGAGTATCTATGTGGTTTAATTTACAATTCTTTTCACTTTTCTTTTTTTTTTTTTGAGGCAGAGCCTCAAGCTGTTGCCCTGGGTAGAGTGCCGTAGCATCACAGCTCACAGCAACCTCCAATTCCTGGGCTCAAGCGAGTCTCTTGCCTCCGCCTCCCAAGTAGCTGGGACCACAGGCGCCCGCCACAATGCCCGGCCATTTTTTTGGTTGCAGCTGTCATTGCTGTTTGCCGGCCCGGGCTGGATTCGAACCCGCCAACTCAGGTGTACGTGGCTGGAGCCTTTCCACTTTTCTTTATGTTTGAGAGTGCTGACAGTAACAAGGTAAACCAAGAGCCCATGTTTCCATGCAGTCCTAAGAGAACTTTCAGGCAAGTAGCCCCATTTGATGGCTGGTGGTTTCAGCAGCCTTTGTCATTCTTTGGGTTTTGAGGAAGTTGATCCTATTAGGGCATTCCCAGACTCTCAGTTTCTCCTTTGTCAAAGACCTTCTTTAACTTTCTCATGGACATAGATAGCAGAAAAGGGAAGTGGTTCCTGGGTTGAAACCCCCGGCTGCCACCCACCTGTGACGTGACCTTGAGTGAGTTTCTTCAACTTCTATGAATCTCCATCTCTCATCTGTGCGGTCAGCATGATTGTGGAAGAAGTGAGACCCCACAGCACTCAGCCCATACTGTGTGATCAGTGAGTGCTCACTGATGTTATTATTGTTGTGGTTGAAAGAAAAAACTGGGGTCAGGCACAGGGGCTCACATCTGTAATCCTAGCACTCTGGGAGGCCAAGGAGGGAGGATCGCTTGAGGCCAGGAGTTCAAGACTAGCAAGAGTGAGACTCCATTTCTACTAAAAATAGAAAAATTAACTGGGCATGGTGGTGCATGCCTATAGTCCCAGCTACTTAGGAGGCTGAGAGAGGAGGATTGGTTGAGCTCAGGAGTTGGGGGTTGCAGTGAGCTATGATCACATCACTGCACTCTAGTCTGGGCAACACAGTGAGATTCTGTTTCCAACAAAAAAAGAAGAAGAGGAGGAAGATGAAGAGGAGGAGGAGGAGGAAGGAGGAAGAAGGAAGAAGAAGGGAAAAAAGTGGAAATAATCAGGTGGTTCCCGGTTGTTGCCATTTTGTGGCTGCAAGTCCCCTGAGTTGCCTGCCCTTCAGATTCTCGGGGTCTTCCTTCTCACTATGGCTGGTTTTCAGCTGCTGTGGTGTCAGCACATAGTAGGTCGGGTTTGGTGTATGTACGGTCTCTGGGAGTTGAAATAATAAGGGGCGCCAAGGACCTACCAGAGGGTGACTTGATGGCCACTGTTGGTTTTGGGTTTATGCAGCCACATCATTGATCTTTGTTGTCATTGAATTCTGCCTCCCTGTCTCATTTCTAGGGCTCTCCCCTGATATCTTTCAGTGCTTTGCTATTTCTTTCAAGTCTCTATCCCACCTGTGCCATCTTTCCTCTGCCTTCTCCCTGACCTCCTCCGACGTCCCCACTTTCCACCTCCAGACTGTTGGAAGAAGAGGTCCTGCTCTTTGGTTTCCTCTCTGCTTTTAGAGTTAAATCCAAATGGGCACTCTCTCTCTGCCCTTGGTAATCATTGGTTCACTCACTCATTCATTCATTCAGAAGCTTTCATCAGAACTCGGCATGGACCAAGCCTGAACCAGCACCAGAGATTTGGCTGAGTTTGAGGGGGACTCTAAATGACTTAGGCTCAAAGTCTTGGCATCATTCTTGGGGGTCTCTCTTGCTCTCTAACCTCTCTCTGATCTGTCAGCAATACTAGAAGGTCTTCCCTCAGAGACGACTGAGGACCCGGGGCTTCTCACCACCTCCTGCTTCACCCTCATCTCCTACCAACTGTCATGTGAATTCCTGTGGTAGTTTTCCAACTGTTCTCCTTGCTTGTTCCCTTTGCTCGCACCCCAGCCCACAGTCAGTTCCCGTCCACCAGCAGCAGAGTGACCCTGTTAAATCAAAAGGGAAGTCACGCCATTCCCTGGCTCTGTGCCTCCCCACAAGTGCTCCCTGTGGCCCACAAGTTCCCATGTGACCAGGCCTCATCTGCTCACCCTCTCCCTCCACTCCAGCCCCACTGCTTTCTCTGCTGTTCCCCAAATTTGGCTGCCATGGAATAGCCTTGGCTTTGCATTTGGTGATCGTTTTGCTTAGAGTCCCTCCTCCATCTCTGTTCCAACAGTCAGCCAGCTCTCACCTGGTCAGGTAGCCTCAAGTATCCATGCCTCTCATCCCAGACGTAATGTCCTCCTTCCCTCCTTTACTTTCCCCCTCTTATCCATTAATTATCTGAAGTTGTATACTCTAGACATGTAAATCCTGTGTGTATTTACCATATCTCTCTTTCCCACTAGAATTTCAGTTCCACAGTGGAGAGATTTGGGTATTTTTTTACTCTACTTAAGTACCCAGAACACTTAGACCCAGGGGTTAGCTAACTTTTTCTGTAAAGAGCCAGTAGTAAATATTTTAGGCTTTTTAGGCCACTTGATCTCTGCTGCCACTACTCAGCTCTGTTGTTGGAGTGCAGAAGCAGCCATAAAAAATTACACAAATGAATGGGCATGGCTGTGCTCTAATAAAACTTTATTTAGAAACAAAGGCAGCTGGTGGTTGTTTGTCAGCTCCTGTCCACAACACCCCCTGATAATAAATATTTGTTCACTGGGTTTGTGCAGCCAGATAAGGTACTGATCTCATCATAGGAAGACAGATAGGGCAAACTGAACAATCTCAGGCAGTGTTAGATGTTAGAAAGAAAATAAAGCAGATGACAAGATAGAGGGGATGAGGAGGTGGCATTTGAGCTGAGATTGAGTGATGCAAAAACCCTGGCTACTTGAACACCTGGGGGCACAGAGCTCCAGGCAGAGGGATCAGCAAGGGTAAAGGTTTGAAGGTAGGAATGAGTATAATGTGTGTTTAAGGGAATGCTGTGAGTGTGGCTGTAGCTTAGTGACTAAGAGAAAGAGCTACAAGATGCTTCTGAAGAGATGGGCAGAGGGCAGGTCACAGAAGCCTGGAAGGATTATTTTTTTTACCACTTTCTTTTGATCCCTTTATAATTATTTTTAAATTTGTGGTAAAATATACATATTTGTAACTATCCTGGGAAACATAGCAAGACCCCATTTCTGTAAAAAATTGAAAAATTAGTGGCTGGGACTATAGGTGGTGCATAGGTATAGTCCCACCCACTTTGGAAGCTGAGGGAGGAGGGTCACTTGGCCCTGGGATTTGAAATTGCAGTGAGCTACGATGATACCACAGCACTCTAGCCTGGGCAACAGAAGGAGACTTTACCTCAAAAAATATATATAACATAAAATTTATTATTTTAACCATTTTTTCTTTTTGGGACAGAGTCTCACTTTTTTGCTCTTGGTAAAGTGCTGTGGTGTCACAGCTCACAGCAATTCTTTATGGAATTTGACTACTCTAGTAACCTCATAGAAGTGAAATCATACAATCTGCCCTTTTTTTTTTGAGACAGAGCCTCAAGCTGTCACCCTGGATAGAGTGCCGTGGCATTACAGCTCACAGCAACCTCCAATTCCTGGGCTCAAGCGAGTCTCCTGCCTCCGCCTCCCAAGTAGCTGGGACCACAGGTGACCACC
>CAUYON010100864.1:0-31283 GCA_963573935.1 Arctocebus calabarensis | reverse complement strand
CCTGTGGTCCCAGCTACTTGGGAGGCGGAGGCAGGAGACTCGCTTGAGCCCAGGAATTGGAGGTTGCTGTGAGCTGTGATGTCACAGCACTCTATCCAGGGTGACAGCTTGAGGCTCTGTCTCAAAAAAAAAAAAAAAAATTACTGGGCGGGATGATGGGAGAGAGAAGAAAAGTTGTTCCAGGGGATGGAGGCAGGGCAAGGAGTTATAAACACATAAGTATGGCAGCAGGAACTGTGTCCGTGGAACTAAAGGGTAAGAATGCAGAGCACGTCCTTACAGGATTGAGCCAGTCTGTAAGTTTATCCCCTCTGTGTACCCTGAAAATCTGAATGTTGTTGGCACCGCCACTTATGATCTTCCAGGTGCAGGTCTCTGTAGTGTTGCCTTGTTGGGTAATTCATTCAGGTCTTTATAAAGATTACAAAAGGAATTGATCATAAATCACTAAAGCAATAATAAAATTACATTGAATTTGTTACATAGTTAAACATGGTATAATAAAATCAATTCGGTCATATTCATGTACTGGCCATATGTCTCTCTGCATGAAACCCCCGACTTATGGTGGCCTGGTCTGTGGTTGTGCCCTCTTTTCCTATCTTTACTTTGCTCTGTTCATTGTTCCCACACTGTTTTCTGTGTTCTCAGTGGATCTGTATTGAAACAGTCATTTTCTTCTATCTGAACACTGATACAAAGAGGGTTCTTTGGCAGTTGCTCATGGTTAAGTCTCAGTAGCTGTCTTTAAAGTAGACTTCTTGCTCTGTAATCACTGTGGCACAATAGCAATCTAAGTTGACCTAAGAGCGACACCTCTCTAGCAGCCTTAGAGTTTGCAAATCTCTCTCTAGACTATTGCTTTGTGTGTCTTTATCCAGCTGCCTCTATGTCCCACTTCTCTCTGCACATAGGTGCCTTTTTTTCTCTCTGGCCACAAACTACTCTTCTCCACATGGCAGAATTCCTGGCTTCTGGTGGCTCATGGTATCACTGCTAACAAACATACTCAGCCAGTTTAGTGCTCTCAGGGAAACTCCACTTCCTTTCTTGGTCCTTAGTTCAGATTTCTGGGGAAACTCATTGGCTTGGCTTTGGTCATGTGCTCCTTTCTGGGCCAATCAATGAATTGTTGCTGTGGTGATAGAATCATATATATGGAGCATATATATATGCTTCCTAGGGGGCATTCCTAGGAAGGGTTACAGTTCTTAGAAGAAGGGATATCCCATTTGAATTACCACTTCAGTCATCACCTCAAAATAATGCTGATGTTTAAGAACAGAGGTAAGAAAGTCAAGGTCTGGGCGGTGCGGAGGTGGCAGGTTCCGGTGGCTGGCCTCGGGCATTGGTGGCAGGTGCCTGTAGTCCCAGCTACTCGGGAGGCTGAGGTAAGAGAATCGCCTAAGCCCAGGAGTTGGAGGTTGCTGTGAGCTGTGTGACACCACGGCACTCTACCGAGGGCGATAGGCAGTTTGATGGTTTCTGTTTCTTGTTGCCCCTTTACTTATTCCAATGACAGTCCGAGCTTCTATTGGTGACTTTTTAGGACACTAAAACAAAAAAATCTCATTTCGACACTGAAGGACCACATGAATTGTTTGAAGAATTCTACTGCCAAATTATTTCCAGCAGTGTTAAGAAGTCTTGTGCTACTTGGCAAGTCCCAAAGATAGCCGGCAAAAGAAAATCGGTGACATAGACAAACTAACATATTGATCTAGTCTCAACTATTAATATTTTATTTATAAAATTAGGTAATAGAATCATGGAATGCTCAAGGCAAATGAGACTCTGGAAATCTGAAATCTGGCTGTGGCCTGCGGAGAAAGCCCCAGAGCCCATCAGAGCTTTGATTCAGGACTCACCTCTGGAACTCCGCTGCAGTGCCGCGGAGGTCTGGCTTCTTCATTCCTTCTCACTGCCTTTATGGGATGAATTAACCAGTTACCTGACAGTAGCATGAAGATGCAACAGGATCCAATAAGTGTTCATAGGGAAAGAGGAGAGGGAAAACTTCTGACTGTTATCTGGGTATTGCTCAGGGTCCATGGTGACAGACTTGGAGTACATAAGATCTAAAGTGCCAAGTTGCTGGGCAAGGGAGAAAAAGCAGGTGGATGTAGCCTGAGAGCCTTTCTGGGAGCCTGAGAGAAGGACAGTCCCAGAGCAAGAATGGGTTTGAAAACAAGGTCCAGAAACAAATGAGCAAGAATGAATAAATACCAACCCACAAATACACAAAAGTTGGAAGTGGGAAAACGAAATATTTTTCCCACTGTGTGGGAAATATTCACTGTGTACAGATAAAATATTTTCAGTAATGAGAGAATGATGCATAATTATGGTAATAAACTAGAAAATCTAATTAAAATTGACAAACATATAGCAACATACAAATTTATAAAATTGTCTTAGGAAAGGTAAAAACCCTGACTAAACCCATAATGAAGCTGAGAAAAATTAGAAGTATTACGATTATTACCTCAGCAAAGACTCTGGGCTTGGGTAATTTTTTGATAAGTCTTTTAAAACTTTTGAGAACTTGTATCTGCTATATTCTGTTCTAGAACATGGAAAAAGAGGATACATTTTCTTCTTTATTAACATTACTCTGATATCAAAAACCGACCAAGGTAATAACTGTGGAAAAGAAAGAAAACCACAGATTGATTCTACTTAACACGAGTGTAAGGATCTTAGCTAAAATAGAAGCAAGAGGAGTTCAGAGTAATGTCAGCAAGGAGTCGGAACTGGAGGGGGGATCTACTCATACCGCCCCACAACAATAAGAATTTTGCACCCATGTACAGATAGAATTCTCTTTGTGGGAGCTTCAGCTTTAGGTTGGAGGTTGGGAAAGTCCTAGAGCCCAGCACCTAGGAGGGTTGCTCTGAGAGTGCAGGTCTGCAGCCAGCTGGCGGATCGGCCGGTTGTCTCCAGCGTCCAAGCTGGAAATGGTTCCGTTCCCCCACAGGGGCTGGCTGTAGCTCTGTTTGGCCCTGAGTCTGCAACCAAAATCAACTGCCAAGGGGTAAAGGAGGGATCAGGCACACCAGTGCCTCAGCAGAGAAACCTTTTGTGTACCAACATCAGTCTTCACAGCGAACTTGAAAGTTGCCCTGTGGCTTACCTCTGGCCTCTCTCTGTCCTCCCAGCTCGTAATGGCTTGCACAAGAGCTCAGAGAGAGGCTCACTTATATCTTGCATCCCAGGGGTAGGAGCCTCCAGGAAGGGCTTGCCAACTTCTAGACCCTAAGAGGGCCCCGTGTCAACTACAGTCCTTTCTGCTACAGTCAAGGAACTACTCTTCCTCTCCAGAGACCTACTGTGAGATTCACTCCCACCTGAACCAACAAGATGGTCTTACCAGCCTCTGTCCTTCAGTAGTCCTGAAGGCACCAGTCTCAGCCCCAGCCCCTCTCACTGCAGTCTGAGAACTGTCCCACATGTGCAGGGACCTGCTGGGAGACATTTCCTGTATTGGCTACTGGGACAGGCTTTTGGGCTCAGGGCCCTGGCTTTCCCATATAGCCAGGGAACCTTTCTTGGGTATTTCCCAAGTCCATCTGGGCTGAAGAGCCCTCATGAACATGGAGCTACCCTGTGATCCAGCAACCCCACTACTGGTGATATATTTAAAGGGAGTGTAATCAGTATGTCAAAGAGATACCTGCACTCCTGTGTTTAATGTAATACAATTCACAATCACCAGGATACTAAATCAGTCTAAGTTTCTATTGATGATGAACAGATTAAAAATGTGGTATTATCTATTCTTAACCTTTTGGCTAAGATCAAGTGTAAAAAATGTGTACAAAATAGAGTACTATTATGCATCAGAAAGAATGCCATCCTGTCATTTGTGATGTCCCAGAGGACATTGGGTTAAGTGAAATAAGCAAAGCACAGAATGACAAACACCACATGACCTCACGCTTGTAGAACTCATGTAAGTAGAGAGTGGAATCGTGGTTACCAGAGACCCCTGGGAAGGGGGTCCTGGAGGGTTGTGAGGGGGCACAAAGCCACGGAGGAGGAATGAGTTCTGGGGCTCCTTTGCACGTAGGATGACTATAGTTAACAATAACGTCTAATTCCAAAACAGCTAGAAGAGAGGATATTGGATGCTGTCTCCACAAAGAAATGCCATGTGTTTGAGGTGATGGATATGCTATAAAGGACCATTTGAGCATTTCACACTGTATAGGTGTATCAAAACCACACTGCACCCTATAGATACGTACAATCACTGTGTGTCAATTAAAAACAGAATAAAACTTTAAAAAGGAAGAATCCATTGGAAGATTAAATAGTAACTTGCAAATAATAGCATGCCTTCACCAAGTAGGGACACTGGGGAAATAGAGCTGACCCTTGAACAATTTGGGGGCTAAGGGTGCTGATGTCCTCTGCAATTGAAAATTCATGTGTAACTTTTGACTCCTGAAAAACTTAACTGTTGACCAGAAGCTTACTGATGACATAAGTAGTCATTTAACATATATTTTGTATGTTACATGTGATATATATTATATTCTTACAATAAAGTGAACCAGAGGGGAAAAATGCTTTTAAGAAACTCATAAGGAAGAGAAAATGTACTTACTATTCATTAAGTGAAAGTGATTGCCGTGAAGTTCTTCATCCCCATCATCTTCAAGTCTAGTAGGCTGAGGAGGAGGAGGAAGAGGAGAGGTTGGGCTTGCTGTCTCCAGGTGGCAGAGGTGGAAGAGATGAAGGGGGAAGCAGGAGAAACAGGAGAGGCAAGCACACTTGCTATAACTTCTGCTGAAAAAACAAAAATCTGTGTATAAGCAGACCACACAGTTCAAACCCATGTTGTCCAAGAATCAACTGTATAAGAAGCGGTATCAAGAAATCTCATCACAGCAGTAAGTGTAAAACTTTTTCTTAAGCTAGCATATTATTACCTTGATAGATACAAAAAAGAATTTTATAAAAATTCAACATGTATATTTGAAAAGTAGAAATAGAAGAATATTTTGTTAATGTAACGAATGTGCAGCTTAGACATCAACATCATACTTACTAATGAGTGACTAGAGACATACTCATTAAAGTCAGGAATAAGACAAAGATGCCTGCTATTGCCACAGCACTGTTACATAGCATTGTTGTAGAAAATCTAGCATTGTTATATAGCAATGTTGAAGAATCATAAATAAAAGATACAACTACTGGAAAGGAGGGGAAAATAATCAACATTACTCTCAGACAATGTAACTGTCTAACAAAAAATACAAATGAATCACTGAATAACTGTTAGGCTTAATAGGATAGTTCAGCGAGGTGACTGGTCACAAATAAATACATTAAAAAATCAATGGCACTTTCTTATAAAATAAAATGTAAAAATTCCACTCATTGCAGCAATAAAAATAAAACCAAGAAAATAATTTTAAAATGTGCCTATTTGAGGAGATTATAAAACTATCTTAGAGACATGAGTAGATTAGAATAAATGGAGAGTTCAATCACATTCCCAGTGTGGCGATTTAATGTTGTAAAGGTGTCAATATTCTCTAAATTAATCTATAAATTGAACGCAAGTCTAATTGAAATCTAAAGAATTTCTTTTCCAAATTGGATAGCAGAGGCACTTTCGATCATCTGGAACTATAAACAGACAAGAACAGCCGAGAAAACTTGAAAAGAAAAAAAGAGTAATGAGGAACCAGCATTACCACATTCAAAAATCTTATCATGGGAACACTGCAGTAAAATAAATAAATAAATAAAAATAAAATAAAAAACCTTATCAAATGGCAATAATTTAATCGGGGTATAACTGTTTCAGAATAGATAAGCAGATGGATGGAGCAAAATGAAAGGTTCCACATTAGACTCTGGTATATATAGCAGCTTTCTATATGATAAGATGCACATTTCAAATCAGTGAAAGAAAAACGCATTAGTCAATCAACAGTGTAGAGAGAGCAGGTTAACTTTAGAAGACACTTAAGACTTTTACCTCACATTAATTCTAAAGTAAATTCTAGATTGAGTAAGGTATGAAGTGCTTGAAATTAAGCTATACAAGAAGAAAAATGACATATTGAATTAGTTATATACTTTTGAGTGGTTAAGACTTTCTTAACCATAATACCAGAGTCTGAAATCAAAGAGGCAAGATACAATATGACTGAAGTTTAAAAACCTCTGTATGTCAAAAGGACCATGAATAAAATAAAAATACAAATGAGGATGAGAGTGTGAGCTTGGGCACCCATAGAACAGTGGTTATAGCACTGGCCACGTTCACCAAGGCTGGCAGTTCGAACCCGACCTGGGCCAGCTAAACAATAATGACAACTGTGAAAACAACAAAAAAATAGCTGGACGTTGTGGCGGGTACCTGTAGTCTTAGCTACTTAGGAGGCTGAGGCAAGAGAATTGCTTAAGCCCAAGAGTTTGCGGTTGCTGTGAGCTGTAATGTCACAGCACTCTACCGAGGGCAACATAATGAGACTCTGTCTCAAAAAAAAATTTTAAAAAGTGTGGGTTTGGATTTACAGAATTCCATTTTGACGGGGAAACTGGAAGTCTATTTTTGTATGTCACAAGTCTTTAAGGTGTTTGAATTCTTTGCCCAAATGACTTTACAAGTATGAATTTCTCCTAAGAACATATTGAGAGATACATGTCGAGATTTATATTGAACAATGATGTTTAATCTAGTGCTGTTCATAATATTAAAAAATTAAAAATCTCCTAAATATAGAAAAGGGTAGTGGTTGAATGCAGATGCATTGGCATGATGGAACACTGTGGTACCTTTAAAAACTGTTTTCCAATAATATTTAATAAAAGTAAAATATTCACAATATGCTGTGAAAAAGTAGAGATATAACTTATCGTCCATGTATTTTAATGTTAAGTTTAATATATATAGGTCCACAACTCCTTATTCAAAATTCTTAGGGCCAAATATGTTTCATAAATCAGAATATTCCAGCTTTTAGAAAGGTAAGATTCCATATATTATATAATACACTGCAGATAAGAGTATAAATATTCAGAAAAACAGGAGTAAATAAAGACCATAAATAGGCCTACATTCATTAATATTAGCTTTTCCCACCAAAAGAAGCTTTTTTGAATCTTGTAATGAGGGTAAGGTGTTTTGTATTATGAATATCAAAGGGATTAGAATGAAGATCTCTAGGGAGAAATACTCATGATTTTTCGTTTCCCTTATATTCTCCTATATTTTCCAGACCTTTTGATGTGAACATATAGAATTAGAAATAAAAAGTCAAGGAAAAAAAAAAAGGAAGGAGTGAGAGAGAAGGAAGAAATGTGGAAGAAACATGAACTTAATTTTGGAAAAGAATAGAAAGGCAGTTAAAACCATGCTAAAGTGTTAAATACAGACAATTGATAAGCAGCACTTCCTACAATGTCCACAGCATCCATGCCTCTCGTGAGGGTCCTGCTCATCATGTTCTGGCAGTTCCCCCTCTAGACACTCCCCCTAAAAACCTCAGCCTATGGTGCCTTTTATCTCACTGGCCCTATCTTTGGAACCTTTTTCCTCCTTGAGTGGGAAGCTTCCTCATTTTTCCAATGTCACTCAATCTTGTTTTCCAGGCCATTCATAAAATCAATCAAATATCAATTAACTTGTATTAAAAGTGAAGAAAGATTATAAATCAATAATAATCTTCCATTTTAAGAAATTTGGAGAAAAAGAACAAACCAAACCTAAAAGGAGTCAAAAGAAAGGAAAAATAAATATTTGAGGGAAAAAAATAGAGAATTGAAAAACAAAGAATCGATAAACCAGAAGTATCTTTTTTGAAAAGATCAACGAAATTGACAAATATTTAGCTACGCTGATCAAGAATAAAGGAGAGAAGGCTATGATTACTAAGATCAACAATGAAAGAAAGACATCACTATTGACCTGATAAAAATTTGTAAAATCATAAGGGGAGAGTGAACAGTTATGCCCACAAATTAGATAATCTAGATGAAATGGACAAATTATTAGAAAGATATAACTATTGAAACTGCCTCAAGAAGAAATAGAAAATATAAATAGACATACAAAATGTAAAGAGATTAATTTGTTAATAAAAAATTCCCAGAAAAGAAATCTCAGGCTTAGATGACTTCATTGGTGAATTCTATTAGATATTTAAAGACTAATACCAGCTTTCCACAAACTTTTCTAAAAAGTAAAAAAAGAACACTTTCCAACTCATTCTGTGGGAACTGTATTACCCTGATATCAAATGCAGACAAAGACTTCACAAAAAACTACCAACTATTACCCTTGATGAACATACAAGCAAAAGTCCTCAACAAAATATTATGAAACAAAATGTAGCATGATAGAAAAAAGATTACATGCCAGAACCAAGTAGATTTATCCCAGGAATACAAGCTAATGTACCGTATTAATAGAAAAAAGGACAAAACCCACATATTCATCTCAATAGATGCTGTCAGTCTATTTGGGCTGCTATAACAAAATACTATAAACTGGATAACTTATAAACAACAAAAATTTTATTTTTCACATTTTTAAAGGCTAGGAAGCCCAAGATCAAGGCACCAGGAGGTCTGGTATCTGGAGGGCCCAGTCACTGCTTTTAAGATGGTGCATTTAGTGCTATGTACTTATGTGGTAGCAGGGGCAAGTGTCTCTCTTGGTCCTCTTTTATAAGGACACTGATCCCATTCATGAGGGCTATGTCCTCATGACCTAATCACCTCCTAATACTATCACTTTGAGGGGCTGGCTTCAACATAAGAATTTTAGGGGAAGATAAACATTGAGTCTGTGGCATATGCAAAAGGAGCATTGAAAAACATCCAACACCCTTTCATGATAAATATGCTTAACAGACTAAGAATAAAAGGAAATTTCTTCAACTTGGTAAGGGGGGGCTATAAAAACTCCACAGCTAATATCATACTTAATGGTGAAAGACTGAATGCTTTCCCTCAAATATCAGGAGCAAGATAAGGCTATCTGCTCTTACCACTTCTATTTAACATTGTACTGGAATTCTTGACAGGGAAATTAGACTAGACAAGGAAATAAAAGGCATTTACATTGCAAACGAAGAAGTAAAACAATCTCTAGTCCCAGTTGATGCAATTTTATATGTAGAAAACCCTAAGAAGTCTACAAAAAAAAAAACAAAAAAACAATTAGAGTTAATTGATGAGTTCAGCAAGATCACAGGATATAAGATCAATATTTTAAAAACTATCATATTTCTATATGCTGCCAAGAACAATTCAAAAATGAAATAAACACAATTATAATTCATTTATAATATGAATATATTATGAATATAATATCTCCAACAAAATACTTAAGAATAAATTTAACAAAAGAAGTGCAAGATTTGTCCATTGAAAATTAAAAAACATAGTTAAATAAAAACCTAAATTACTGGGAAAACATCCCACACAATGGGTAAGACTACTTTGGTATGATAGCAATACTCTTCTGATTGATTAACAGATTTAACAGATTTAACTTCCCTATCAAAACCCCAACGGTCTTTTCTTTGTGGAAATTGACAAGCTTATCCTAAAATTTGTATGGAAACACATGGGACTCAGGCTAACCAAAAAATCTTGAAAAAGAAGGCCACAGCTGTAGGACTCATACTTCCTGATTTCAAAACTTCCTACAAAGCTACAGTAATAAATTCAGCATGGTACTGGCATAAAGATGTGATTTGATTTGGAGGGCATAAAGATTTATATTTCAATGTAATAAAATCAAGAGTCCAGAAGTAAACCCTCACATACATGGTCAGTTGTTTTTACATAAGTTTCCAAGACCATTCAGTGTGAGAAAGGATTGACTTTTCAACAAATGTTGCTGAAAAACCTGATTTTCACTTGCAAAAAATGAAATTTGGTCTTTACATCATACCTTATCCAAAAATTAGTTGAAAATGAACCAGAGACACAAATGTAAACATTAAAACCATAACACTCTTAGAAGAAAACATGAAAGTAAATCTTTGTGACCTTGAATTAGGCAATGGTTTTCTAGACAAGCATAAACATAATTAACAAAAGAAAAAAATAGATAAATTGAACTTTATCAAAATTTGTGCTTCAAAGAACACCATCAAAGGATAACCTACAACATGGGAGCAAACGTTTGGAGATCATGTTTTAATAAGGCTCATGTATCCAGAATGCATAAAGAACTCTTATAATGTGATAATAGAGTCAAATTATCCAATTTAAAAATAGGCGAAGAATTTGAGCAGACATTTGTCCAAAGAAGATATATAAATGGCCATAAGCACATGAAAAAAATACTCAACATCGTTAGTTGTTGGGGAAACTCAAATTGAAGCCAGAATGATATAGTACTGTATTCCTACTAAGATGGCTATTGTCAAAAAGAGGGGTAATACCAAGTGTTGGTAAAGATGTGGAAAAATTAGAACATTTGTATGTTGCTGGTGGAATGTAAAATGGTGCACTTGCTTTGAGAAACAAGCAGCTTCTCAAAAAGTTAGAGTTACCATATTACCCAGGAAATCCACTTCTAAGTACATACCCAAGAAAATTAAAAATATATGTTCACCTCCAAACTTGTACATGAGTATTTGTATCAACATAGTTCATACTAGTCCAAAAGTGAAAACAACCCAAATGTTGATTGACTGATGAACCGATAAACAAAATGTGGTGCATCCATACACCGATGAATCGTTACTGAGCCTTAAAAAGGAATGAGTGATAATGTTACAATATCAGTGAACCTTGAAAAGGTTATGTTAACTAAAAAAAGAAAAACACACAAGACCACATATTGTATGATTCCATTTATAGGAAACGTCCAGAATGGAGATATAAAGTAGATTGGAGGTTGCTGGGATGGGAGGGTGCGATGGGAAGTGAGTGCTAATGGGGTTTGTTTGGGGCTTGACGAAATGGAATTAGGTAATAGTGATGGTTACATAACTTTATGAATATATTTTAAAACATTGAATTGTATACCTTAAAAGGGTAAATATTATGATATGTGAATTATATCTCAATTTAAAAGGTTTAAGGAAATATTTTTTGACCATCTATTGAGTTTTACACACTGTCTAGTTTGGACCTGGGTAGACAACCACGTTCAAAGTCCTTTCTTTTGTGGAGCTGACTTTCTATTCTGGGCATAAAATAGGCAATAATCAATAAACAAGCGACTACACAATATGCTAAGAAGAAACAGGGTAAAGGGCAGTGTGGCGAGGGAGGCATGCTGTTTCAGATAGGACAGTCAGGTGTGCTATTTTGATAAGCAGAGGAAGACCTGAGCTGTGAAGGGAATGGGTCAGTGGAGCTCTGAAGGAAATGCATTGTAGGTGGAGGGGACCGCAGAGAGGCTGGGCTGTGCCTGGGGAGGACCTGCGTGCCTGGAGAAAAGTGAATGTATAGAGCAGGGAAAGTGCTGAGATAAGGAAAGGGGTACGGGTGTATGTGTTTGTGGTGGGGGCCAGTTGGGTAGGGCCTTATAGGCTGTAGGAGAGAACTTTGGATCGCATTTTGGATTTTGCCTTTGAAGGCAATGGGAAGCCATTGGGGGACTCTGAGCAGAGGGTGGATGTGATTTGATTTGGAGTTGACAGGATGCCCCTGGCGGCTGGAGGGAGAAGAGCTGACAGAGGACAAGGGTGAGAGTGGGAGTGTCACCTGTTAGGAAGCTATTGCAAGAATCCAGGCAAGAGATGGGTCACTTAGGCCAGGAGAATAAAAGTGGAGATGTTGAGAAGTGGTCAGATTCCAGATATGTCTGGAGCCATTACCTGGCTCAACATAACAAACTCAGGCTCGTAACCACCTGAGCAAAACCCAGTCCTTCCTTTTAGAATGTCTATTTGAGAGGAGCTGGAAGGAGAAGGAAAAGAGGCGTTGGCTCACACTTGTGTTAATACTTTCTGAGCCTATCAGACCACCTCCAGTAGACCTATAGAATATTTGTGTGTTCTTCCAAAGTAAGAGGGGCTCATATCTCTGTAGGATCCAGAGGCTTCTCTCATTCAAGTCTCACGTTCCCTCTCTTCTTTTATATAGGTCAAGTAGGATTCTTCTTGGGTGCTTGGTTCCCCTGAAGAGCTAGAGAGATTCATGGGAGCTTTGGTGGGAAAATTGAGCTTTGCTTACAAACTGTTGGCCTCTTGCAATTTCTGATTCTCTAAGTAGTGCTCTGCCATCTCTGTCAGGAATGCCCATTGCAAAGTTTCTTATTGTGACCTTGAGTCCATGAATAATCCCTGATGGTGCACCCTGGCCGTTAACCATGTGCTGCCATTTAAATGGTGGTATCTTGACTACTTCTCTGTTTCCTGACATACTTCCCTCCCCGCCCCATGAAGTCTTCAGGCCCTTGTAGTCTCCACCAGCTGTCCCCAAAATCATACACTGGTTCACAATGTCTCCACTGACCTCCTTTCCCCATGCAGAGATCATGCCTCTAAAAACTCAAGAAAATCGGAAACCACAAAGGTTTACAGTTATTAACAAAATCAATTCACAAGTCAATTTCCAATTGTAGCTTCACAAACATGATCTCAGACTTCTTCAGTTTAGTGCGTTCATATGGTAGGGCACAAGTGTGGTTCTCTGCCTGGGACAAATGGCCCTAAATGGTGTATTCTCCCAGGAATTGTGACACTTATCCTGGAGAGGTCTCCATGTTTAGTTCCAAGGTGGTGATTTAATCTGAGAAGCAGCTGAACACTGGGTCTTATGCTGCCCCTGAATGTAGCTGAGCTGCTTTGAGTTCCAGCTCCAGAAAAATGGTCCAACAATCAAACAAAAACAAAATAGACCAATAGGCAGAAAATGCTGTGAGCTTGATATTGAGAAGAAATCAGAAAATTAAATCTTTACCAAGGCATCTGCTAAAACACCAAAGGATTCTAATCAAAATATACGGCAAAATTCAGAAATCCTTGATCCCTGTAAATACCTAGGACAGAATTGTAGCTGCCTCTCCCATGTCAGTCGTGCTCCTTATTATCTCCAAAGCACCCCAGACTCTCTGAAAGCCTTTTGCTTTCTTTCTGCCCCACCTTTCCAGGTGGTGCCCCCGGTCTCTGCTCCATGCATTTCTCTGATCGATACAACTAAAGGCCAGGCCTGTCTGAACAAAAACATTCCTTCTTAGATGCGATGGAGAGAGGAAGGCGGTAACCATTCAGAAATTAATTTTGCATCTTAATCCTGCTATAAAATTTTTGTTTTATCATTGAGAACCTTCTGTGTTACAGAATGTAGAACTATCTCCATGGGGCAAGGACAAGAAGTACATGCCAGGAAGCTGATTCAGATGTCAATGCAGCAGGTATGTGGCAATGACAGTGGCTCCCATTGCAACATTACTGCTCAGATGTAGTGGTGGGTGATGCATTCTTCCTGGGATGCTCAATCCTCATTCCACACTTTTGTTTATGTATGTATGGTACAGTAAGTCTTTGATTACCTGTGAATTTTAAACCTCCATCTAGTTTCCTCCTGACATGCCTATGAAAAGCTTGTTCTGTTTTCTGTAGTATATGCACTATTTTATTTTCACTAGTTTTTTTGTTTGTTTGTTTTACAGTTTGAAAGAGACACCTTCTAGCTCCAGAGAATGCAGCCTAGCAGGCTTGGAATTTCATGATCAATATTAATAGATAGCCTTAGGAAGTGACAGATTGAGATAGTTAAATTTCAATTTTTGGTTCAAGACAGGCTTTCATTTTTCTTTAATGGATAGTTTCAGGCAAAAAAGAAATATGTTTAAATATTGATAATGGTTTTGTTGAAAATTGCAGGCTGAACGGAATGTTGAGAAATATTTCCCACCGTACCTAATAAATACACGGGATGTTAATTTTCTAGCAATGCTCTATTGATAGCCACTTCAGCTATAATAAGAAATTGCACCATTTATAAAAATAAAATAAGATTTTGGTTTATGTTTAAGCTTTTGAATCCTATAATGTCTGTACAAACTTTGGTGCAGCTTTTCCTGGGGAATTAATGACCAAAGAGGGTTAATAGGCTAAAACTCTGCTTGGGTCATCAAATTTTTAAGCTAGTCATTAATTCCCAAATGCCCTAAGCCTTAATCTTTATCACTTAATTAAATTCAATAATATATTTAATTTATATATATTGAAGCAATTATATATAATTATTTTTTACACAGATCAAGTGTTTCACTCTACTGAGTGATTTGACAGTTTAACTTTAGGCCTTAAATAATTTCAATGAGTGAGAAATTTTTAAATTTGAGCACCATTAACCTTCTTTGGGATACTAGTTTTTAATCTCCCATGTTCTGTTTCCAAGGTGGGGTAATTATTGACAATAATGGCTTTATTGTGGGGAATAAAGGTATAGCCTTTCTGCTACCTTGAGACAACAGGTTTAGGATCAAGCTGACGTTTTGAAGTGCGGAGTAGGGAACCAGAAAGTCACTGGGTCTGTGATGATACAAACTAATCCTGAGTTTCATCTTCCTCTGAACACCCCAGTTATGTAAACCAACACATTCCCCTTGCTTTATATAAGCGAATCTGGGTCCTGTTTTCTCTCAAGTTTGAAGGCATGATATATATATCTTATTATATATCTATTTAGCTCACTATTTTGTAGTTTATTTAGCTGATTCCTCTATAAGGGAATAAAACAGTAGAGTGTTTTCTGGCTAAGAAACTATGTTCTTGTAGGGCAGCGATGGCTATGTGACTTACATTGTTAAAGGTGGTTTTAACAAGCATTTATTTAGATAATACTTAATAAGTTACGTGGTTTCAGGAGTGTATGGGAAGAGTGATGATAAAGAAGAGGGTTTAGCTTATGGTAGCAAATGTCACCGAATGTATTGTCTCTAACTTTGATGAGACAGTGTGCATCTTTCTTTGTAACTGAATGACTAGGAGCCAGTCTTCAATTTACCATAAGCCGGAAAACTTAAATCACTGATTCCAAAATACCCATTCTGACCATTAGATGGCGCACACACTATATGTATACAAATCTTCCAGCTTTGATTCCTTTCTGAACCAGGGGTGGCAGAATACAATCGGTTTGAGTCCACTTGATTCCAGGTAATCAGCTTGTACCAATAGCAGGAGAAATGATTGTATTTGACATGTAGGTTTTTAAAAAGTGCTCAAAACAGAGTATTCACGTGTTCTAAGCAAAGGTTTTATTTTTATTTTTTTTTTAATTTGTGTTTTATTCTATTAGAATCATAGTAAAAAAAGTTACAGGAAATAAATCTGAACTCATTTTTGGATACAGGGTGGTTGGGTATTGCTGCAGAATTGTCATCTTGGCCTGGAATTCATGGAAGAATTACTGGAGACGCTCAGTACCACTGAAGCCAATGATGATTCTTTCCGAGTGTGGATAACTACCGAGCCTCATGACCGATTTCCGATTACATTGCTCCAGGTTTGTTACTATGAGATAAGTGTCTTTTCATTGAGAGTTACATGAATAAAGATGGCACATTTGCAATTATCGCGAGATGAGAGCACAAAGAGGACTTTTTGGTGCAATAGCATCCGCACTGCAAAATCTTGTACTATAATCCTCAAAATCTTGACTATAAGCATCAAGATTAGACCATAGTGAATATTTCCACAAAAGAGTTTTAAGACTCGGTACTAGTTTATTGGGTTTCAGCTCTAGTCAATGTAATCAGTTTACACAAGTCTGAATTTTAGCCCTCATTTTGTGTATTATAAGCATATTGTTGTCTGATGTACTGGTTGAGCAGCCTAAATTCGAAAATCAAAATCTGAATTTTAGATTTTTTAATTTGGGATGTTCA
Source organism: Arctocebus calabarensis (assembly GCA_963573935.1). Taxonomy (NCBI): domain Eukaryota; kingdom Metazoa; phylum Chordata; class Mammalia; order Primates; family Lorisidae; genus Arctocebus; species Arctocebus calabarensis. The sequence continues at coordinate 15,451 of CAUYON010100864.1, read as the reverse complement.
TCTGGTAAGTGCAACGTTAATATTCCAAAATCTGAAAAAAATCTGAAATCTGAAATACTTCCACTCCCAAGCATTTCAGATAAGGGGCATTTCACCTTAGTGTAATGTATTATAATTTCTGCTCTATTCTTTTTGAGTCATTTATAGAAATAATACAACTGTTTGCTTTATTTATTTATTTTTCTTTTAACTGCTTCCTTTTTGTGACAGACTTCCCTCAAGTTCACTAATGAGCCACCCCAAGGTGTACGCGCAGGTTTGAAAAGAACATTTGCTGGAATTAATCAAGACCTTCTGGACATCAGTAACTTGCCCATGTGGAAGCCGATGCTTTACACAGTAGCATTTTTACACTCCACTGTGCAGGTAACCTTGGAAAGCAGTTTGCACATCTAAGGGGATGGCTGATACTGTGACGTGGCCTCATTGCAGAGGGTTTTGGGGGCGGCCCTGCTTCCTCTTCCCTCACAGCTCCCTCCCTGCCAGGTGCATATACACTAGTTTATGTATTTCATGCCCCCACCCCTGCCCTGGCCACTGAAATGTCAGCTTCTTCAGGGCCAAGCCTGTTTGTCTGTAACTGCTCAGGCCTCCCACTGCCACAGCAGCAGCCAGGACAATGCCAGAGCTCAGTAAATATTTGCAGGATGGGCAAACGGATTATGTACATAGGCGCTTGTTTTTGAAAGTGCCTGTGCTGGCCAGGAGTTTAATGTGCACCATCTCATGTAACACTAACAACCACATTTCAAGGTAGGATTATCACCATCTCAAAGATGAGGAAACTAAGACTCAAAAGGTTAAGTACACTTCCCGTGTGGTGGCTCTGGGGCTGCCTGGCTCTGATTTATGTATTTTTTGACCCCTTTTATTGTACGGTAGTAAAAGTGGTGGTGGCTTTGGAGGAGGAGAAGTGCCGGCAACTAACTAGCTGTCTTTCTAAGGCTGGTTGCCATTTGCTTTTTATGGTCTAAGCACTTCTGTAGTAATTTAATACTGTTATGGTTGCCAAGCATAAAAATTTGTGTTATTGTTTTGTTCTGCATTTGAAAGCTGTCTGATTTCAATGTACTTGATCCACTCCTGATTTCACAGAGAATTTGAAGGTGCTCCTTTAACCCCTTCCTGCATTTCTTCCCTCCCTAGAGCCAGGGTGAAGGACAAAATGAATCAGTAGGCAGGTCCCCGGAGTTGTGCTTTGAGCTGTTCACAATGGGCTGCAATCGCCTCTCTGTGTGCTGCCCAAGGACAGGGGGAGCTGGGTGCTTTTCCCAGAAGCCACTGGGTATATTCACCCCTGGCTCTTCCTCCTTCCCACTTTGCTAGATTCCACGCTGACCAACAGGGACGCCAAGGGATTTGTCTGCCTTCCAACCCAGAGGGATTTCAAATCAGAGTAAATTCTTTGTGGGTGGTTCTTTTTACTAAGTTCCATTGTGGCCTTTGGATTGTAAATTACAGCTTTCAAGTCACTGACGCCTATTTCATACATTCTTATCTAGGAAGTGTTGGTTTTGCTAGCCCTTATCATGCTCTAATACAAATATTGTTTTAACTGTGTTATTTAATTCCCAATTCGTGAATAATGATTTTTATGATTCAGTTCCTAGTAGTGATGATTCAACTCTTCCACTGTGCTTACCCTGGAGAGATGATTGGGGGTATTTTCCATATGGTCAATGCAGTGCCCTGTGTTTTTAGTGGACATTAGCTAAGTGCTGAGCAGGAGAAGAAGAACAGCACCGTGGTCCAATTATGAGGCTAAAGTGTGCTTGTGTGTAACACGATGTGTTTGGGTTAAAACAGAGGAAAAAATGTTTCCTCTGCTAGGGCCATGAAGCTAGTAATAGCATGTGCGTGGAAAAAAAAATAAGTTGATTGTCTCTTATAATCCAATAGTAGTGTGCTAGAAATAGCACTTCAGTGAGACTCCAGACTTTACTAGGTGCTGTGAAGTCAGTTATCCGGGCGAGCTTGATCGAGTTGTGCCTCTCTCAGGGCCTCTGTGCCATGAGAGGCTGAAGTGGGTGATCTTTCAAGATTTTTCTCATTTCTACAATCCTGTCATCCTGCTCTCTGACAATATAATACAGCAAGTGTAGGTAATTTAAGCAGTTTCCTTTCTTTATTTTCCATCAATTTCAGAAATGTTTACTGTGATAGTTTGGAAATCTCATGGAAATGTATTTCAGTAATATCACAGAATTGTTTACTGTGATATTGCCTAAATCATTTTTTTCATTTTTGAGCTTGGTTAGGATAAAGCTAGACTGATAGAAAAGTCCAGAATTCTTTAGAGACTGCTGTCCTGGGCCAGCAACATCAGCATCACTGGCCAGTCTGTGAGAAATGAAGCCCAGGTCCCACCCCAGGCAAGCTGAGTTGGGATCCTCATTGTAATAAGATGCCTGCATGATCTGTGTGCACATGAAAGTCTGAGACACAGCTATTATAGGAAGGAATGTTGTGAATTAGATAGTGACTTAGGTTTCTTTTATCTCTGTAATACTGAACATAAGAGCAAAAAAACCTGACTTGTTAATTGATTCATTGAGTCCTCGACATTAACACAGGTATCCCTGCCTGCACCTCCTATAGAAGGTCAGAACAGCATTGTCTGAGTTTGTTTCCTGTTTGGTGTCCATGTAGTGCTCGTTGAGTGGTGTGCTAGACTGAGCAAACGTCTTAATCAATGATTGTCAGCCACTGTTTGGGCGACAGACCTGGCCTCTTCAGTCAGAACCCCTGGGAGGAGCAGAGGAAGGAGGTATTTTTTTTTTTAAACTTTCCAATGATTCTAACATGCAGTGAGAATTGAGAATGATGGTCAAACAGCTGCTGTAAGGAAGGAACCTTCAGCCATTTTAAAAACCTTCATGCTTTGGTATTTTTTTCCCCATCACCTTAGTTTGCCCACATTGAGCCTCACATTTCTGACTTTTGTAACAGCTAACAGCTTTTACATAACTCTGAGGTTTTGTTTGTTTGCTAATTATTGATTAGGATCTCGAGGGCCTGCTATGGCAGTTGCAGACTTGAAAGTTTTATCAAGGCCTTTAAAAATAATTGAAATATTCAGTAAAAATGGCTATATCAATAGGGCCCAGGGAATTTCACAGTTGATACTTCTTCATTAAGAAAAGTGTTTACTTTCCTACGTTTTGTTTTCTTTCTCAAGTTTGAGCCTTATAAAACATTCCTTTCAAATTTAGTAGGGCTTATAAAGTTTTGCCTGTGTTTGGAGAGGCGGGATTAAAAAATTCTCAGTTTAAATGTCTTCAAATAATTACAATAATATAATACAGGTTTATTTTTCACACTCTGCCCTAGTGTTTCCTGGTGGTTCTATTTTGATTATTTTTACCCATTAAATTTCCCTTATATGGTCTAGTGTGGAATTTATTTTTCATTTCATATTAGCTGAAGTTATTGGAGCTAGTTAATACCAGTTGTCTTGCTTTGAAGATTTGCAAGTGAAGAGATTCCGCATGGGCTGTGGGAATTGCTGAGGTAGTTCATGTAACACAAAATTGGACATAGCTTCGACATCATTAAAATGATGACTCCATTGATCAACTTTTCATTAGTGTTCTAAGAAGTTTTTCATATTTCCAAGTTTTCCATGTTTCACTAGTAGTTCTGCACTTTATATATTCTTTGAAATAAAAAGAAAGAGCTATTTGTATCGGCCAAATTAAATGGGGAGTAGACTGCTTTTCCTAACCTCAGCACTATCCAACTAACAAAGTATAATAATTCCCTTCTGTTGAGTGAAGTTTTTTTTGAGACAGAGCCTCAAGCTGTCACCCTGGATAGAGTGTGGTGGCATCACAGCTCACAGCAACCTCTAATTCCTGGGCTCAAGCGAGTCTCCTGCCTTTGCCTCCCAAGTAGCTGTGACTACAGGCGCCCGCCACAACACCCGGCCATTTTTTGGTTGCAGCCATCATTGTTGTTTGGCGGGCCCGGGCTGGATTCGAACTCGCCAGCTCAGGTGTACGTGGTTGGCGCCTTAGCCTGTTGAGCCACAGGCACTGAGCCAAGTGAAGTTTTAACATTCAAATCTCTCTGTGTTCCATGCCTGGGCACCTGGTGCTGCTCATGAGAGCTGGCCGTCTCCTGCTGCGGACCCTTCCACCTGCAGCTTCCTGCTCCACGCATCACAACCCTTGTATTCCTCCTTTGCTCATGGCCTTTGCCGAGCCTGGAAGACTCTCTCCTCTTTTTAAAGACCAGCGTCAGTTTCATTCTTCTTAGAGAGCTCTCATGAAACATCTTCTTCAGGTTTATTGCCTGTTACATTTCAACACTTAAATGATACTCACCCTCACCTTGTCCTCTTCTTGGGTTTAAGTCTTAGTTTCTCAACTTCTTAGAAATACATCTCTTTCAACATTTTCCTATTGCACTAGATAGGACTCATCCCATGGTTTCAGAAATACTAATTGGACTGAAACAATTCAATATTCTGAATAATAGCAAGACCTTTTGCTTTTGAGCTTCCAAATGAGTTCTTAGGTTCCAGTGATTTCAGTCTATCTTAATAGTATTCCAAGGTAATAAAAGATAGCAGGAAGGTGAAATCACTTCTTTTGTAAAAGAAAAGACACCCTCCGAGATTGCATCTTTTTCAAGATGAGCTAATCAGTTTATGATGTTAGAGAACAAACTTAAAAAGTAAATGCTTTAAATGAAAATTGGTAGTAAGAAAAATGTGAAGGAAATCTCAGCGTTGGGGCAATTTTCAGAGCTCACATTTTAAAGAGCAACTAAATTGCAGTTGCTCAGTGCATCTAAATGGGACTGTTTCCATAGAGCTAATTTAAGCAGCTTCAGTAATGGAGAAGAATTTTTCATTCAATCCTCTGTCTAATTGAACATTAAGTTTTAAAAATTACGTAAAACACATAGGTAAACCTAGTAGTGTAGATTTTGATTTTCTGTTCCCAAACTGGAAAAACATTCATATTTCACTAATAAGTATTAGCATTCTTCAAAGTCCTCAATATGGAAGAAATTCCAGGGACTAAAGTGTTAGCTATGTGCATTTTCATGTTACTATCTCAGAGACTCTCTTAACCCACTTTTGCTCCTGGAATAACCTGGAAGAGGCTCACTTTGATGTTTCTGAGCTCCCTCCAGAAATTCAAAATGCTAGATCAGCCTTGAAATGGACTTTCTAGAGAGTGAGGAGACATTTCCTTTCCTTCTGATGTTTCGTGCCAGTGGGAAATAACCAACCGATGTTTGTCAGGCAACAGTGACTCTTTTCCCAAGGTGCCGGGGTACAAGGGGAGACAAAATTAGAAAACATGTTTTTTACTGTCAAGCCTCAAAATCTGGTTATAGGATCAAATATTTCAACACGAAACAACTAAAAATACCAACAAGGAAACAAGGATGCTGGGCCCAGGAGGCAGAAAGCATCTGGAGAAGCAAGTAACCGTAAGAACCATTCTTGCACCTGGGACTGCTTGGTCTCTCCTTCCTTCAAGGTTGTGCCCCCTGTTGGGTGGGAGGTGGCACTTCACAGCTCCTGAGTCTCCAGCTTTTCCTAGAGTGTGTATGAACTCCAGATAGCAATTCTGAACCTTAGGTCCAAATTCCTGGGAGAAGAAATCTGGCCAGCTCTTCTTGGACTGATTTCCCACCCTTCATCACCTTATCTAAGGGACATGACATGAAAATCATGTGAAAATCTCTAAGGCTGGACAACCTAACCTAAAAAAAGCACAGGTCTAGAAGTGATGGTGATACTTTACATTTTTAAGAGTTCTTTTTTTTGCCCTTGGTCTGATCTCCTAGAAACCCAGAGTCTGATTTCCTCTGGACCCAAATTAATGTTAATGGTTTATTTAATACTTTAAAAGCTGGCCTGAAAATGAGTGATTAAAAGCTGACTTGTCCATGAACTTGTCCATGTCAAAATTTATTTAGATTACTTTACATGGTTGGTTTATTCCAGATCCAAAACATGGAACAGGTTCAGTAAGAAGGACGGAACTGGCTTGTGGAAACAGTGGTGCCTGCATACATGGGTGTGTGTGTGTGTGTTGGATTGGAGAGGACAGAAAAGAAATGAAAGGCAGTGTATATTTAGAGTCAGAGAAGCAGAATTAAACACTGTTGCACCTGTATAGGGATTCTACTCTCCATATGGTCCTCACCTTGGGTGCCAAGGGGCTGAGGAGCTAGTCCTAATAAATGCCTGGACCCTCCTTCCTCAGAGGCTGATCATGTGCGGAGAGCAGGAAAGCTGCTGGCAGGACAACATCAGCCTCCTCTATGTGGTGTGTGGGGTAGTCCGTGCCTGGAGATGTGAGTTCTAACACTTACATACATACCTTTAACACGGTCTGCAGAATATCAAAGCAATTGAACTATTTGCTCTGAGTCCAGTTTGATTACTTACTGTCAAGCCTTGGGAATATGGCACTTATAATACTCACTAAGGAGAGAGAAACAAATGAGACTTGTGTGACAGTTTTAAGACAGTTATGTCCATGTATACAATGGAAATTCTTGATTTTCAAAACCTGAAATGGCGTAATTACAGAATGAAGCTAGCAGGGAATCCAAATGCCCTCGTGTGGTCAAGTTATCCACTTGAAAAATCCAAACCTTCACAACTGATGTTCCCAACTTTCAGGAGTCTGGTTTAGATTTGCGATTCATTCCGCAGACGTTTGTCGAGCCCCCACTGTGTTTTCTGAGTTGTCTGTAGACACCTAGACTTTTTCTTTCAAACCCAAGAACTCAAACTTGGTGACTATTTGGAGATTGATTTTTATAAACCATTTGGTTATAGAGCCGTGAAGTACACGTTGTAATGGTTAACACACTTCTGTGCCACATAACAGTGTTTCTGACAGTGACGGACTGTGTAGGTGGACATCCCACCCCTTATTTTTGCTGTACTTTTCCATGTTTAGATACACAGATACTCAGAATTTCCTGCAGTGTTCAGTATGGTAACATGCCATAAAGGTTTGTAGGCCAGGAGGAATAGGCTATACCATATAGCCTAGGTGTGCAATAGGCTGTATCATCTAGGTTTGTGTAAGTACACTCTATGATGTTTATACAACAAAATCAACTAATGACACATTTTTCAAAATGTAACTCCATCGTTCAGTGATATCCAAAATTGTATGTATATAGAGTATCTAACATGGCCTTAATTTTACTATAATTTACTTTGCTCATAATAAAAACAGAATCAGCTACGTGTGATTTTAAAAACCTACTCAATGCTTGCTTTTCTTTGCTGTTTTTAAGGAGCGACGAAAATTTGGTCCCTTAGGATGGAACATTCCCTATGAATTCAATTCTGCTGACTTTTCAGCCAGTGTTCAGTTTATTCAGAATCACCTTGATGAATGTGATATTAAAAAAGTGAGTAAAATTGTTTCCTTTTTCCATTTTTATTGCTGTCCTTAAAACAGAGATCTACTAGTCATTTTTAGTTGGTGATACATTGAACTTGCAGAGGTCCCATCACCCCCTTCACTTTAATCAAGTATGTATGTGTCTGGCCTCCCACCCCCACCGACATTCAACATACAATAGAAACTGACTGTCAGGGGTGGAACTCAGTGTGTTGCAAAATAGCACAACCTTCCTCATTTATACTCAAGTGCACTCCAAGGAGAAGGTGTGCCTCCAGGCAAGCTCTTCCTCACTCCTCTTATGCCTGCCTCCTCAGAAGTGGCAAGTGAAAGTTCGATTTTCCCCTAAGTCACTTCTTAATGAACTGTTAGGCTTATGCACATAAATAGCAATAATCTCTAATCATCCTTTTCAAAGGGCTCCTGTAGGCAGGGTTTCATTATTATCTTCACGACTCTGTATGGTGGGTAAAGAAGGCATTACTATTGTCCCCCTTTATCGGTGAGCTAACAGACAAGAGAGACTAAGAACCTTTTTCAGATCGTCTCTCACCTATATAAAGGATTAGAAATTTGGTTTTTCTATAGTCTTGGGTAAGTGAACGTGCCTCAGAGCCTGTTTCCTTATCTAGAAAATGGCCATGGTTTACGTGAGGAATAAGCAAGTTAGTATTTGTGAAAGTGCAGCATATGGTGCATAATAGGGGCTCAATAGATACCACTGTCTACTGTCTACCCTCTCTTCCTCCCCATTATAGGCCTTCAAGATAATGATAGATGCTGAGTATTAGTATGGTGATGGGGAGCTGTGATGAATGTTTACTCTGGAACCAAACTGTCCGTTTTCCTTGAAAGGACAGAGGGTTATTATTAATATGAATGGGTGCTGTGTCTCATGCCTACAATCCCAGGTACTCAGCAGGTTGAGGCAGGAGAATATCTTGAGCCCAGAAGTTCAAGGCTGCAGTGAGCTAAGATCACGCCACTGCACTCCAGCCTGGGCGACAGAGTTAGACTCCCATCTCTTAAAAAAAAAAAATTAAGGGCATGGCAGTTTAATAAAAAATTATATTGTATGGGTTCTTATCATCTCAATAAATACAAATAATAGTTACCTTGAATTAGTAGATTTAAAAAGGAACCAAGCTGAAAGATAAAATATTAACGCCCCCAAAAAGTCAAGCACCCTCACTTCTCCTACCCCAAAGGTAGTGAGGGCTTTTTTAAAATTAAAACTATGAATAGCTATAAAATATTGCTAGTATAAGAGTACTATAGAAATTAATAAATACTTTGATGTGGTTTTAGCACAGAGTGAGATGGCAGAGGAGTGCGATGTAGATAGATAAATAATTTTCAGTTGTTCTCATACTTATTCCAGAAAATATATCCCTAAGAGGCATATTAAGGTGTTGATTACTTGATTTTTCTCCTTTCTTACTAAGCACTACTTTTCCCTTCTATAACACTTTGGCTTTACTATAATGAGCATTTTAGGTGATTATATCCACAGAGTGAAAAATAGTCTTTTTTTCCCCATTTTTAATAATCTATAGGCAGTATATTTCCCAGTATTTAGTACTGTAGATTTTTCTGTGGTCAACAAACTGTGGCAGTTTCAGCCATGTAATAGCCAAAGTTATTAATATGAGATAATGAATAATTTTAAATTCAGCCTAACGAGTGTTTTCTTTTCCAGATCTTTCCTCTAGGGAAAGACCTGAAATGTTTGTAATTATTTGTTTGGATTAACAATGAATTATGCTATTTTACTTTTAATAAAGGGTGTATCGTGGAGTACGGTTCGCTACATGATTGGAGAAGTACAATATGGAGGCAGAGTGACAGATGACTTTGATAAACGTCTACTTAATTGCTTTGCTAGGGTAAGTCAATGAAAAAATTAAACATGGAGACATATTTCATTGAGTTTTCCAGTATTTTTTGTTTGTAATAGGTATGCCAAACTTGAGGGAAAGTAGAAAACAGAACTACAAAGCATTAGCAAGAAATACACAAGCACACACAACAACAACTAGCAATTTACTTGTGTTCCAGAGCAGATGAGTGGTCAATTCTCAATCATCTTCGGCTTTTCCCCTGTGCAGACGAACTGATCATGCTGGGTGCCTCCTCTGTGTCCCTGCCTCCCTGTGTCCCCCATGCCCCTGCACCCCACCTTCGAGGAGAACACTGGACATTGTTTCTTTGTCTCCTCTTCTGAATGTAAATCTCATGGTGATATCAAGCCCCAAAATAAATGATCAAGGAATTAATCATAATTGGAGTTTCTCATCTCTTCCATTAGACTGGACAGTTGAAAATTGATGAAGTGTTTACCTTTTCTACATGTCAAATAAAATCCACCCCTCACTTATAAACATTTTCTAGAGAAAATTATTTCTTAGCAATTAAAAGTTTTCACATCAAGGGTAAATACTATAAAATAATACCTAACAGACTCACACTCTTCATAGAATTCCTTTTTGCATGTTAGAGAAGCAATATACATCTCCTAGGTAGAAAAAATATTAGATGTGAGTGTTTTATGGCTATTGAAATTTTGTATTAGTTAAGACTTATATTGAACATCCTCTGCTTTAATAATTTTTCCCCTTAAGACATTTAAAGCCTCAACAACAAAGCACAAGCTTTGGGAGTATTTTGGTAGGCTTGGAGTTAACCAGAAAACCGATTTTCCTTAGCTCTTGCATATTTTTGCAAGTTTTTCTTAAAACCATATGTGGAGAAAAGTGGGGAATAATAAGTGTTGGTGAGGGTGTGTAGAGGTGGGGAGGGAGCTCTGCTGTTGGCAAGTCACATGGATACAGACCTCCTGGGAAGCAGTTCAATAATGCCTCCTGAAGTTGAGAAGATTACAGGGGTATACATGTTTTGGTTACATAATTTGCTTTTATACATTTCAAGTTGAAGTTATAAGTGTGCCCTGCAACCAGAATGTGTGCATTGTACCCATTAGGTGTGAACCCATCTACTTAATACCTGTTGAGTTTTTTTTTTTTTTTTTTTGAGAGAGAGAGAGTCTCACTCCTTTGTCCATGCTAGAATGCCATGGCAGCAGTCCAGGTTACAGCAACCTCAAACTCCTAGGCACAAGTGATCCTCCTGCCTCAGCCTCCCAAAGAGCTGAGGCTACAGGCACCTGCCGCAATGCCCAGTTAATTTTTCTATTTTTAGTAGAGACAAGGTGGTTTCGAACTCCTGAGCTCAAGTGATCCTCCTGCCTCAGCCTCCCAGAGTGCTAAGATTACAGGCATGAACCACTGTGCCCAACCTGATTCCTGTTGAGTTTTATTTCCATGTGTGCACAGCAGTGTTGATCCAGTAGTTGTAATTTAGTGTTGAGTACATGTGGTGTTTTTACCATTCTTCCAATATTTCACTTAGAAGAATGTTCTCCAATTGCATCAGGTTAGTACAAAAGATCTAGATCACCATTTTTTATGGCTGAGTTGTACTCCATGGTATACATGTGCCACATTTTATTTATCTACTCATGTACTGATGGGCACTTGGGTTCCATTGTTGTACATGACCATTGGCAATTATGAATTGTGCTGCTATAAGCATTCAAGTACAAGTGTCTTTGTTATAAAATGTCTTTTTCTCCTTTGGGTAAATACCTAGTAGTGGATTGCTAGATCAAATGGTAGCTGTAGCTATTAGTTCTTTGTGGTATCTCTATACTACTTTCCATAAAGGTTGTACTAGTTTGCAGTCCCATCAACAGTGTAGAAGTGTGTATCAATGTTCCTTTCTCCCCATATCCACACCAGCACTTGTTGTTTGGGGACTTTTTGATAAAAGCCATTCTTACTAGAGTTTCATTGTGGTTTTCATTTGCATTTCCCTGGTGATTAGAGATGTTGAACATTTTTTCATGTGACTTTTGGCCATTGGACCATCTTCATTTGAAAAATCTCTGTTTATGTCTTCTGCCTTCCTTCTAATGGAGTTATTTGATTTCTCCTTGCTGGTTTGCTCGAGTCCCCCATAGATTCTGGTTCTCATCCCTTTATCAGATGTACAGCATACAAATATTTTCTCCCACTCTGTATGTCTCCCATTTGTATTTCCATTCTTCCTGCTTCCTGCCTGTTTACTCCATTGATTGTGTCCTTGGCTGTGCAGAAAACCCTTAATTTGATCAGGTCCCATTTGTTTATTCTTGTTGTTGCTATGATTGCTTTTGGGATCCTCATCATAAATTCTCCCCTAGGCCAATATTTATAAGAGTTTTTCCAACATTTTCTTCTAGAATTCTTTTTTTTTTTTTTTGAGACAGAGCCTCAAGCTGTCACCCTGGATGGAATGCCGTGGCATCACAGCTCACAGCAACCTCCAATTTCTGGGCTCAAGTGAGTCTCTTGCCTCTGTCTCCCAAGTAGTAGCTGGGACTACAGGCACCCACCACAATGCCTGGCTATTTTTTGGTTGCAGCCATGATTGTTGTTTGGCGGGCCCGAGCTGGATTCGAACCCGCCAGCTCAGGTGTACGTGGCTGGCGCCTTAGCCCGTTGAGCCACAGGCGCTGAGCCTTCTTCTAGAATTCTTATAGTTTTCTGCCTAAGGTTTAAGTCATGCTAGAATGCTATGACATCAGCCTAGCTTACAGCAACCTCAAACTCCTAGGCTCAAGTGATCCTTAACCTATAGGGAGTTAATTTTTGTGAGTAGTGGGAGGTGTGGATTCTGGTTCAGTTTCTATCATACATGTGGCTTTTACAGATGCATGTCATCTGGCAACACAGAATTCAATGGAGTCATTTGTTGTCTGCATGCTGAAGACTCATGGCCTCCCTAGGGTGTCTTTGTGCAATTTAAGGCATCTACTAAAAGTCTAATCTTTCTAAATACTTACCATGCTTGTAGCACTGCTCTCTTTAATAACTTTCTACTGTTTCCCACTTCTTAAACGAAGCATCGCTCCTCATCTGACATTAAGAAGCCATTCGTGTATGACCTCATCTCACCTTACCTTTCCTGTCCTGTCTTTTCTAACCATACTATCTTACTCTAGACATCATTATTCCCCCAACCACCTGCCATTTTGCATCAGTTATTCTATGTCATTGCTTGTGTGGCCTCCCCAGTCCCAAGTTCTCCTGTCAAAACCCTCCCCTTCAAGACTTCATCCCCTTAATAAAGCCTCCTCTGACATCTACCTGGCGATTCTTTCTTCCTGCTTTAAGCCTTCTTAGTACTTTGCTTATTTTTATTTCCGTCTGGCTTTTACCTTAGTGCACTTTGTATTATGGTTGTTAGGTAATTGGCTTATCCCTCTATTGGGTCACAAGCTCCTTGAAGGAAAGGACTGTGTGTTTCTCATCTTTGCATTCTGTTCTGTTTCAAAGCTCAGCGCCTGGTGCACAGGAGATGAATAGGCTAACACTGAGAGAACTGGTACATAGGGTATCTCCGAGCAATCGCTGGACCTAAAAAGGGCTGGAAGAAAGATATGGGGGAAGATACTAGAGAAAGTATGCCAGCCAGAGTGAGGCACAATCCCTGCCTTGCTCGCAGCAAGTCCTCTGAGTGATCCAGACAGACATTGTGCCTGTATTTCTGCTCCTCCTGCGCTCCCATCATTTCCCTCCCACTGGGAAAATGACTCTGCCAGACACAAGGCATTGCCTCAAATCTGACTCATAGGCATTCAGCATTCATTTTTTCCTCTTCAGAATAAGTCTATTCACACCAAGCATTGTTCTCTCTCTGTTTTGTTACAGATAATCAATTCATTTGGAATGAGAAAAGGATGTCTAAAGGCAAATAGCGAGGCTGTTGGATACATTTGCTTCTTGTGGACAGGGACATAACTTAATTAGCAAAGGAAGCTCTTCAGCTTGGGGTGGGAGGGGATGCGTTTGTGAGAAGTTTTCCCTGGCCGTGTGCTGGTGCTCAGTGCTATGTGAGCAAAACTGCCCAAGCACAGCTCCCTGGCATCACTGTGTAGGGAAGAGTGAGGCAATGAAAATGTCCAGGTGTGCCCTTGGGGGCAGGTACTTCCTCATCAACTTTGCAGGATCTTCTCAGGGGTGGAATGGAGGGTTGATAAATTATTCCAGTGCAGAATGGGCTTGCAAAGTGGCTCTCTCCTCTTCGCTCTTAGCAAATACCTTCTTTGGTGTTAGAGGCCAGGCCTATTTTTTTTTTTCGTTCTGGTTTCTCCCTTTTCTTCATAGATAGGATTATTTTATCAGTGGTGTTCTCAAAATCAACATAAAAACTCTCTCATAATAGAAAGAAGATGACCCCTCCTCTATTATAGTGGCGGTTCTCTTTTTCCTTTTATTTATTTATTTATTTATTTATTCCAGTTAGAGTCTTGCTCTGATACCAGGCTGGAACTCAATGTTGTGGGCATGGGTCATTGTAACCACAAACTCCTGAGCTCAAGCAATCCTCTGGCCTCAGCCTCTTCAGTAGCTGGGACTACAGGTGCAAGCTACTATGCTTGGCTAATTTTTTTTTATTTTGTGGAGATGGGGTCTTGATATGTTTCCCAGGCTGGTCATGAACTCCTGGGCTTAAGCTATCCTCCCACCGCAGCCTCCCAAAGTGCTAGGATTATAGGCATGAGCCACTTTGTGGGGCATATAGTGGTCATTTTCACTTAGATGCTCATTAATTTTATTTCTTTTGTTTTCTCACCCATACAGGTCTGGTTCAGTGAGAAGATGTTTGAACCAACATTCTGCTTTTATACTGGATATAAAATCCCCGTGTGCAAAACCTTGGACCAGTATTTTGAATACATCCAGTCATTGCCATCCCTAGATAACCCCGAAGTCTTTGGACTGCACCCTAATGCTGATATCACGTAAGTTCTTGGCATTTTTAAATTTGAAGGCGTCATGCGTAATTCAGCCTGGCAATGACTGTGCATTTCATTTTCTCTCTTAATCTCTCTCCTTCCCCCCTCCTTTTTTTTTATTTTACTGTGAAAAATAGCGTTGCTTCCTGTCTCCCAATTACAACTCTTGTCATATCCTGGCCTGCTCTCCTCTCACTAAATCCTGATGCTCCGGTGTTTATGACAACGTTAGGCTCTAATTTATGCATTGATTATTGCTCCTCTGTTGTGTCAGAAAGCCAGTTGGCGTTAGTGATGCCGATTGCTCTCTGTTGACAGGAGCGTGGGCTCTTGGCTCCTCATCTCTTTCTTCAAAAGTCCATTAAAAATGTAATATTCGTCAATGGGACTTAAAGGGGCCAGATGAGCCCAGCTGGGAGCACGGAGTACTGATTCCTGCCCAATCCTCTCTTTCATGGCCCCTTCCCTTACTCACTCCCCAATGTCCCTCTGTCGTGAACTGCCCACAGTGGGCACAGTGCAGTAAGCCACAAGCAGAAAACATAGATGCAGAGCCCAGGAGCACAGAGCGGCCAGTCTCAGCTCAGCATGAGGTCTCTGTAAGGGACCTGACCTGTTGTCAAGGTCAGAGCCATGAGTGAAGAAGGTGAGAAATGCTTCCTAGTCCATGGGTGGCGCTGTGGCTCAGGGGGTTGGGCAGTGGTCCCATATACCGAGGATGGGGATTCAAACCTGGTCCTGGGCAAACTGCAACAACAACAACAAAATAGCTGGACGTTGTGGTGGGCGCCTATAGTCCCAGTGACTCGGAGGCTGAAGCAAGAGCATCACGTAAGCCTGGGAGTTTAAGATTGCTGCGAGCTAGAATGGAGAAGCATGAATCCCATGTACTCAAGTTTGATATGAGGACAATTAATGACAATTATTGACATGGTGGGGGTGAGGGAAGGGGAGAGCAGAGAGAGAAAGAGTGAGGGAGGGGTGGGGAAAGGAAGAGCAGAGAGAGGGAAGGAGCGGGGGGAAGGGGTTTTGGTGTGTGCCACACCTTTTGGGGGCAAAACACGATTCTAAGAGGGACTTTACCCAACAAATGCAATCAGTGTAACATGGTTTCGTGTACCCTCAATGAATCCCCAACAATATAAAAAGAAAAAAGATTGCTGTGAGCTGTGATGCAACGACACTCTACTGCGGGCAATAAAGTGAGACTCCGTCTCTTAAAAAA
>CAUYON010100863.1:0-23825 GCA_963573935.1 Arctocebus calabarensis | reverse complement strand
AACATGTTTGTAATTTCTCTTTATAACAATATATTTTCTATAATTTCAATATCAGGTGTATTCAAATCAAGTAGGATGATATTGAAATATTTCGTTTTTTTATTGTTTATACGATTTCTGGAATTGCTTGTTTTGTAAAATCATTGTGGTCTATGAGTTTATGACAGTTTGAATTTTGTTATTTAATTTAATTCATTGCTTAATTACTGTTTTCCTGTGAATGATTCTATTGTGGTTAATATGTTAGCATAGCAGTATTCCCAGATAGTTTTTTGTATGTTGGGAGGTTGGGCTTTGGGGGGGGCAGAGTTAATACTTTGCATGAAATATCTTATTTTATAACAGTGAAATTGCCTTGTCTGTTGTCTTGTGATTTTTTTTGAGGTGAAATTCAAGTTTATGTGTGAGTAGTACTATTACACCTGTCTTGAGTGTCTTACTTGTACTGTATCACATCATACCTTTGTTTAATTCTTAATAAACTGTTCACTTGTTAAAAAATATAAATAAAATAAAAAAAAAATTTTATTATTTGCAACAACACAGGCGAACCTAGAAGATGCCTGGCCAGTCTCAGAAAGACAAACATTGTATAATTTCACTTATTTCGTGATCCAAGACAAATAAACTCTGAAAATGGGATTAGAATGATTGTTTCCAAGGGCTGGGAGAAAAGGGAATTGGGGAATTGTTTTTTTAATGCATATACGTTTTCAGTTTTACAAGGTTAATAAGTTGTAGAGATCTTCTGTACAACAAATTTCTTATAGTTGACATTGTGGTAATGTACACTTAAAATTTTGCTAAGAGATTCGAGCTCATGTTAAGCATTCTAAGCATCAAGACACAGCCCCTCCTACATGCAAATACACACACATACACAAAGGATTACAAAAATTGTTCTGAAGGTAAAAGATGGGTTCATTTCCTTGATTGTGGTGATAGCCTCATGAGTGCATGCACAGGTCCAATTCATCAAATTCTGTCTGTCCAAAAAACTGCAGTTTCTATGTATATCAATCACACTTCAATAAAGCTGTTAACAACATTGAAAACATGTAACCAACATGCAATTCTTTCGAAAGAATGTACATTCTAATATTCTGAAACTTAAGAAAGATTCTGTATTTCGCTATAAAATAAAATGGATTTTCTTTTATTATAGTCAAGAGTCTGGTTACATGTTTCTGAGGTTTGATTACTTCTTCAAAGATGTATGGAGACTGGTCAAAATAGATTGGACAAAGTTAATCCAATAGTATGGTGAGTTTCACAAACATGTATCTAAAATGTGATAGAGAACTTGCCCCATGCCGCTATTCATATCACTTATTGATTTCATCATATTCTGCTGATTTAAGCAGTAAAGAATAATTCTTCAAGTCAAAAGTTGCGAGAAAACTGAAAGGAGGCCCAGTATTCTGTATTCCTAAATCTGAAATACAGAAGTTTGGCTTAAGAATGATGAATACAGGAATGATTCAGCATGTAACTTAGTGAACATGATCTGCTTTCTGGACAATGCATGGTTCATCATCACTAAATAACGGGCTGTAAGTCTGGAACATAGAGTATTTCAGAACACTTAGCCTGTTGATTATAAATGTTTTGTGAGGGTCTTGCTTGTCTTGTGAATGGATTTTTAAAAGGATAAAAGGGCAAAGGCCACAATAGTAAGATGACCGTGAAGAGAACTGAAGCAGGGCCAATATGACAAAGTGCGAAAGTAGTGCCTGAAAATGCTGCATAGCAGAGAGTTATAGGAATCATCACAGGTTCTAATTCACTCAATGGCTCTCTCATCTGTGTTTCTTTTACCTTTATCTTTCATGTCAGTGAAGGCTCTCTTCATTCTTCCTCCAAAATAAATTCCACTCCCAGAACATGAGACCATATTCCTTTGCTATCTCTAGTATTTCATCATGCTAACACCACTTCCCTGTTCAGGTTTAGTTTTTTTTTAACATCAGTCTAATTAATCTCTTTGAATTTAGTATTCCATTTGTTTACTTCAATTTACAGCTAGAATTCTTCATTCCTTGTCTCCAAATTTTTTCGCTCAAATTCTCCATTAAGAGGATTTAAACTTCACCTTAGCTCCCCGCTAGTGACCAAAAGTGCTGCGGCTAATTACTATGCATAAATTTTCTCATATTTTGTTAAAACAATAAACCATCTTAATCTTTCTTTTTATTTGATCTCTCTGCAGGGTTTAGCACATGATAATTCTCTGGGAAGAGGCTTTCCCTATGGTTCTCATGACACAGTGATTCTCAGTCAAATATATTATATTTCTCATGAGTATTTCCTTGGTCCTTGAGTCTTCTCTTTCTCTTAAAATGCTTTACAAGTTGGTGGTCTCTGGGATTAAGCTCCTGAAGATCATCTCAAACTCTACACTCCTTAGGAATTTTCATTCACTTTCGTGACTTACAGTAAGTGGCCGATGGTGCCCACTTTAATATCCACTGTGTAACCTAAGACTCATTTATCTGACTCTGTCCTGCACAGCAATGATAAGAAACTAATAGATAATGAAAAATTTAGTCAACAGGCTATTTTTATGCTTCACCTATTAATGTGTTGCATGTTCTTGTGACTAGCATACTTAAAATATGAGGAATTCTTATATTAATAGTTGTCACTTTACATATTGAATATATGTGCAATGTAAACAAATTTCTCATCACTAATTCTCTTCTTTTATATACAAAGATGTACATTCCTACAATGTCCAGTTCTTTCTTAGTGCAGTGGATACTGATTAGACGGTATGCAAGCATCAACCCAAGTATGTAGGTAAATGAATAACCCTAATGAAATTCTATTTTATGTTGTTACATTAAATTAAAAACTTTACCAGTGAAATCTAAAATCATTGAGTTCTCTATTTGTCTCTAGACTACAATTGTGTTTGGGGGTTGAGACAGCGTAAGTTTTTCATTTTCTCTAAACAATATATTAAATGTAAGAAGTGTGGGACTGATAAGATTCTCAAAGCTATAGAAATTTAAACTTATAAGCCTCTAAGTTTACACTACATAGAGGGTTCCTTTTCTAACTTCATCATTGAGTTAGAGTATAATTTCACATATTGCTTTTTCTTTTTATTTCACTTTATAAGGGAATATCCTTTATTTTCCTCTAGCTTATTCTTTTCTAGCTGGGTTGAAAGATAAAAAATTGAAAAATGTCAAAAATGGCACAGGACCTGAGCTGTTCTCATAAGAGAACTATTTTTTGGTTGTGATTTTATGCAAAAAGGGCTAAATTTTTGGAAATTAAGTTTAGCTTTCTATGGCAATGGAAATGAAGCATTTGTTTGCTCTCCTCCACTAAATATTGAGAGAAATTTTCCTTCCAAGGAGAATCTTAGTATACTTGGACCATGAAGTTTAAGACAAAGAAGTATGACAATTCTGAATTTTTTATTGTGATCAAGGAGCTTGGACCTGTGATAGGAACAGCTTGACTTTCTAAACAACTTTATTTAGGCACCAGAAAATGCAAAAATTGCCTTTTAATCTTTTTGTCTACAGATCTCATTGAGGGAAGAGGGAAGGATATAAATCAATTCATTTTCACTAACTCTTGCTTTCAATAATAATATCTCAAAAGTTATTTGAAAGAATGAAATAAAATATTTGTTAAATTATAAAACTCAATGACTTTGGAATTAGTTTTTAGAAGATCCAACACTGGAAAATCTTGCAATGGCATCAAGGCTCAATTTTGTCAGCCTAGTGGGCAAAATAAATAGTCAAGCACAGGATTATAGCACTTCCCCTTATATATGTGTTGACAGACTGTGCTTATCGATGTCTAGAAGTCCAAGAAAAGTGGCCCGGCAATCATCACAGACAACCCTGTTTGTCTTCTGCACTACGGTGGTTTTCCAAAAATGCAAACTGACCTCAGGCTGCCCTTGCAAATTGTGAGGTGAGATATGGCTTACGTATACTACTAGAGCTCAAGCCCAAATATGTCAACTGTTAGGGATTGACTGACTGGTAAGACTGTTAAAAATGTATCATTTTTCTACTCAAATAGTGGTGATGTTATTGTTTTAAAATATTTTACTGGTAACTTATTTCAGATACTGAATAAGGATAGAGAAAAAAAAATTATTCTCTTTAGTACGTGAGGCCAAGGAGATATGATTGCTTAGAACATAAGTCTCAACTTAAAAATCAGTATTAGTATAAGACTATTATTTAAGGTAGATGAAAGAATAAAAGACTCTTCATTTTAAAACACTTGCTTCAGCAGACTATATTTTCAATTTATCTGTGATGACTGTACATTTTGCTAAGCTAACATGGATAACAAAAAACCTTCCGTGCTAAAATACATTGTCTGTGTTTCCATGGAGACTAAAAAAACCACGACCCTTCAACAATTTAAGGAAAGCTAAATGACATATCAAAGGTAAGGTAAGGAGCAAATAGCATAAGCTATTGAAATGTGTTTTTACATAAGCCATTCAAAAACCAGATTCTTTATTCTAAATTTCTCCAAATAAACAAAAGTATGGTGTATGTTGTGGTGAGCAGTAACCCGCCCCCCGCCCCCCCCTCCGCAACTGACCCTGAAATCAGGCACTTGGGTGTTAGGACTCACTTAACTTCTGCTTAATTTAGAAAAAGTAGAATAATTCATTTCTTAATTCTTATAATTATAAGTGGCATAATCAATCAGTATTGACATGAGTAACTGAAAAATCAAATATTTGAATTCTGCAGATATTTCAAAGTACCTCATCTACATTTTTTTTTGCCCTCCAGATAATGCTTTTTCAACTAACTCTTGTCTCCTATAGCTAGATCTCATATGTTCTATTATTTGAAAGAATTAAATATAAATGTTAAACTATAAAATTCAATGGCTTTGGCATTAGTTTTTAGAATAATTTTGGAATTAATGTGGTTCTGCTTTTATAGTGTGCACTATACTCTTGTGTTGAGATTCTTTACTTTTTCTCTTGTTTGGTGTATTAGGTCTATTTATACAGAAATCTTAAAAGAGTATCACTCTGACAACTGACGCTAGAATTCTCTGTTGAGAGAACTATCTGTGTTTGAAAAAATTCTATCCTAAGTTCTTTGAGTAGAAAGAAATAGCTAGTATGAGCAGAAGAGTATGTATACCAGAAAGGATGGAGGGAGAGAGGGAGGAAAAGAGAGAGAAAGACAGAGGATGATGGGGGTAGGGGGGCAGGAGAAAGCACGCTAAAAAAGAGAAGAATTTTCTTTACCGTTTTCAGTGGGGAAAGTGTTTATAAGAAGGGGAGAGGAAAAAAGTTGAGAAGAGGGTAGAGGGTGAAATGAAGTTGCTCTAGGGTTAAGAAGCCACAATAGGTGGGCAGCGCCTGTGGCTCAAAGGAGTAGGGCAGCTATTTGTTGGAGGAGGCGAGTTCAAACCCAGCCCTACCAAAATCTTCAAAAAAAAAAAACAAGAAGAAGAAGAAGAAGCCACAATAGCCACAAAGTATTTTAAAATGTTAAAGAGCAACATTTCATATTCAAGGTGAAGTTATCTACATTTCTGTAATGAAATTCATACTTCAATCATTCCATCTTAATTTTCATTAAAATCTATGCTACTAAAATATAATCACAAGTGCTCTGTGTGTGTGTGTAGGACACTTGCCTCATCAGTCGTAAGGAATATGTTAATTGTCAAACTTATTTTGACGGTCTTCTTGGTGACAGGATGTTGGAGACAGAGTGTCATTTTAGGAAGAGGTGCATAGGAGCTGGTAAGCCATTCCAGCAAGCATTCGAAGTGCCATAATTAGTGCTGTATTGGGGATATGCATTGGTACTATGGAAATATGAGGGAAGACAAAAAACATCATACATTTTAGTTAATAAAAAAAACTCTTAAAAGGGCATGTAGTATTAACTTCTGCTGCAAAGGCTGTTCTATGCTCAGATGTTAGTCATAGCCCTATACACATAGTACAAAACGATACTGATGGAGCCTATAGGTGTGCAGATGTTAAATAGCCCTATGGAGGCAAAGCTGAAATAAAAAAATGAGACAAACATAAATTTATCAGATAATGTCACGGTGCTGTTAGACACTTATTACATATTAATTTAATGAGAATGAACCAGTTTTTTTAGTAACATACACCTTTTTAAGTGTGTTAATTAAATGATATAACATTAGGTTGAACCATGTGGATTAGCTATTTTACCTAATTGAAAGCATTAAAGCCAATTGAATATTGGAAATTTTTTATGCTTCAATGTAGTCTTCGCCTTGGAAATGCTAATTTAATTTTTCTAAAATTGACTAGTATGTTACATTGAATCCATACTAATGAGTGTGTGGTGCTAATAATTTTCACTATTTTTGTAGAGAAATAGCTAGTACGAGTATTCTCACAAAATCTGGCTTAACAATTTTCTTATGCGAGTTAGAAAATCCTCTGAATGTTTCTTTGTTTCCATTTCTGTGTATTATCACAATCATAATACTGACGTCTTAGAAGACATGTTAAATAATTTAAATATTTATGCTAAGACAAGGTCACTTGTTTCCTGTTAGCTGTTAGCGTAAGTCATTCACTTTTGGAATTTTTGCTGATTGACAAAATGACTTCGGGTACTTGACTCCTGGCTGCTCTTTATATCTGAAGTTAGAACAAGTAGTTGCACGGAGTAACTCAAACTCAGATTTAACACAAATATTTAGAAGGCAATAAATAGAGAGGACAGTTGTACCTTACGGTCAAGGGTGTTGTCCCCTAACAAAATAAGACTATTTTTCTTTCTCAGCCTATACAGAAAGAGTTAAGTGTGGGGACCTGTGGTAACTGTGACCTTGTTTTTCAGTCAGGTGTATTTTAGGATTCTTCAGATATTGAAGAATACCTAACCTACATTGAAGTCTATAGAGGGCACTGCTGGATGTCCACTAAAATTCATTATTCCTTTTTCTTTTGCAATATAATTATAGCCATGAGTATAGCTAGATGATATAGCCATGAGTATAGCTAGATGATATTTGCTAAATGCTTTTGCAGCTAAGTATGAGTATATGACTAAGTTTTCTTGAATGATTTGAGAATCGAAGTGATGTGTCTATTACCTGAGCATTCTACCTTCATTCCACTTCTCTCAAAAAGAATCAGACATTTCCCTGACTTGGTTGTAAGGTGTCCAGGAGAACACAGCTCTATCAGATGCCAAGGGAGACGATGCAAAGAACCAGGATCCTTGGAGCCAAGTTATCTATCCCCTTAAAATGTTCACACTTGAGAAATACTTACATATTTTGCTTTAAAAAATGCATCTCTTAGGTACAGTGCTTTGTCTTACTCTGAGTAATACACGGACCTATTCTATCTCCGGTAGAATTCCTCCACTAAGGAAATTATGTGACTTCCTAGAAGATAGTTTGATTCAAGCTTCAATTCTGCAAAGACATAGAATATACATTTCAATGGCTTAAAGCTATAAAGTGCCAGCTTTGTTAAATGCTGCTGGTGCTCTGCCTAGAACCACTTCACAGTACTTGCGGAACCAAACCCAGTAGCTGCTAGTAGATCTTTCCTACTCGCCTGGAGATGTCTTTGACCTTATGATTCCTCCTGGAGGCAATGCATGGCCAACTACCACAGTCCTTTTAATTCCAAATGATCAATTATGGATTTATTTGGAGATATTTGTTGATAATATACTAGTTATTATGCTAGGAGTAAACTGAATACAGGCTTCAGCTGAATGAACATACCTATCGAGCTTCTCTTTGTGATCTGCCCTTTATGCCTCAGTTCCAAATAGGTTTCATCTGAGAGCACTTTTGCATTAACTATTTTTTTTCTTTTTTTGCAGTTTGTGGCCTGAGCTGGGTTTGAACCCACCACCTCGGGTATATGGGGCCAGCGCCCTACTCCTTGAGCCACAGGTGCCGCCCTACATTAACTCTTTTGAGTGAGAATCTCCCACTTAAGCTTTGCTTCTACTAAGCCTAATATAAGAAGTCAAGTTTGCAGTAAATGATCACTGGAGTCTTGTTCAGTTTTTAAATTCATTTTAGGAATAGAAATAATTATAGAATTTTAGGTTTATCAGTGAGTATATAATCTGCTAAACTTTTTATATTCTGAAGTCTATCGCTTCTTGGCCTTTTGGCTAAGATCAAGTGTATATTCTGAAGTCTTCCAACTTCTTTCTTTTAAAATGTGTTCTCTTACGTTTAGTGGGAGATTTGGGCCAATAAAATTAATCTTTAGTTTATTTACCAAATGTATGTGAGTATGCTGAAATAGATGAATGAGTTATTAACAAGATTCGGTCATATTTTAGAGTTTATGCAATAGGGAAGAACTTTAGTGCTTGCATCCAAGCCAACATAGTTATTGAAAAATTTTGTTTTTTAAATAATATTACTTTTCCTTTATTCTCTTATTTCCTGTGATAAAATGAAACCATTCCTAGAATAATTGACTCAAATATATTTTTCCCTTTTGTAATGTGAAAAAGACTAGTATAACATATTCCTGAAAACTCTTGAAATCTACTTTGTAGAGAAAAGTAATTCAGAAAAGTAATATAGCCACATTGTCTTAGTACTTATAACTTAGTATTTGAATGACTCGGCTCAATGTTTTTAATGTGAATAGCTGAAAATGTGCAGATAAGCAGTGTAATATTGACTTTCCTAGGCATTTTTAGCATAGAATCCTGATTTTATTATAAAATAAATTTAAACCTAATCTTTGATAATATTAAATATTTAGATTTATAGTAAACTAGAAATGACTCCAAAAAACTTGCTTTATTATTGATAGACTCATGATTAATTATGTTCAAATACTTTAAGTTCACAGTATGAGGACATTTGTCTCATCTATTTGTATATTTAAATGACCATACCCTTCATCTCTAATTCTGTGAGTGAATCAGTCGTTTGTGATTACAATGTTATCTCGATGATATCAAAAAGGAAATAAAATAGTAAAGCCTGGTACATTTTCTTATAATTATTTCCTATGGGAAAGAACAGGCCATGTTTAATGAGCTCTCTCTATTTCTATGGCTAAGGGGTACTCATGCTGATTCACTTATACCAGCAATAATCAAATGTTATACTTAGAAAAAGCAAACATTGTATTAAGATGTACAATATGGAATTTGAAATCTTAGAAAATTTGTAGATTTTTAAAGAAAGCATATATTTATCAGAAATTATTTATATAATAGTATCTTCTCTTCATTTTTCAAATAAGTTTTAGAATTTGAAATAAATCATCAAGAAGGTCATGATATTGATTTTGGGTTTGTTCTATATGGCTTCTATATATTTGAGAAATGTTCTTTCTATGTCTAGTCTCTTGAGCCTTTTTATCATGAAAGGGTTTTGAACTTGGTCAAATGCTTTTTCTGCACTACTCACATGACCATATAGTTTTGTTCTTGCTTTTGTTTATGTGGTGAATAACATTTTATTCATTAATGTGTATTGAATCATCCTTGCATCCCTTTGAGGCATTTTTGTTCTTAGTGGAAGATTTTGTATTACTACTTTGATTTAATTGTTTATTACTTATCTGTTCAGGAATTCTATTTCATCCTGATTGAATCTTGGAAGGTAATGTGTTTTCAGGAATCTGTCCGTTATCTCCATATTTTTAGTTTATACTCATAGAGATTTTCATAATGTAATGGCTTATATTTCTGTGGTATCACATGCAATATCTTGTTTTTCATCTATGATTGAGCTTATTCGGGTCTTTCCCCTTCTATTTATGGTTCATCTATAAAGTGATCTGTTAACTTTATCTTTAAAAAAAAGTTGTGTTTTATATCTTCTGTGTTGTATTTTTGCTTTCTATTTAATTTATTTCTGCTATGACCTATGTTATCTTTTTTTTCTTATGCTAGCTTTGGATTTGTATATGATTTGCTTTGCCTCTTCTAGTTCCTTGAGATGTGATATACTTCAATGCAATCCCCACCAAAATACCAATATTATATTTCATAAATCTACAAAAATTAATTTTATATTTTATTTGGAACCAGAAAAGAAGCCGAGTAACCAACGCAATCCTAAGCAAAAATAACAAACCTGGAAGCATTACATTACCAGACTTCAAACTATCTTACAAGGTTATAGTAATCTTAATATTTGTATAAAAATAGAGAGTAAATAAAAGCAAAAGAATATAGAACCTAGATATAAAACTATCTACCTAGAGCAATGATCCACAGGCGGACAACAATGTACACAGAGCAAATGAAGACCCATTAAATAAAAGGTGCTGGAGAAAAAAGGATAGCCACATGCAGAAGAATGAAACAGGACTCCTATATCTCATTACTTACAAAACTTAATTTATAATGGTTAAATATGAGGCATGAAACCATAAAAATTCTTAAGAAAATGTGGGAAAAGCTCTTCTAGATATCAGGCTACACAAATATTTTTTTACTAAGACCCCAATGGCAATCACACTAACAACAAAAATAAGGAAATGGGATTTGGTTAAACTAAAATGCCTATTTATATCTAAGGAAATAATTAACATAGCAAATAGACCACCTACATAATGGGAGATAATATTCCCAAGGAATATATCTGATTCAGAAACTACAAAGAACTCCAACAAATCAGCAAAGAAGAAGCAAACAACCCCATTGAAAAGCAGGCAAAAGATGTGAAAAGAATCTTTTCTAAAGAAGGTGGAAAATGTCCAATAAATGTATTAAAAAGTACTCCAAGTAACTAATTCAGGGGAATGTAAATCAAACTTCAATGGGGTATTACTTTACACTGTTTCAATTTTTTTTATTTAAAAGTCTAAAAACAACTGATGTTGATATTATGCAGAGAAAAAGCAATGCATACACACTATTGGTAGAACTGAAAATTAGCTCAGCCTCACTAGAAAATAGTATGGAGATTCCTCAAAGAATTGAAAGTAGACGCTATCATGAGATCCAAAACTATTGAGTATCACCCATGGGAACAAAAAGTCATTATATGAAAAAAGACAATTGAACTCAAATGTTTATTGCAGCACAATTGTTAACTGAAAAAATGTTGAGTCAAACCACGTGCCCATCAATTCATGGGAGGATTACCAAAATGTGGCATATATTTTCCCTGTAGTATTACTTAGACATAAAGAGGATAAATTAATGCCTTTTGCAACAATTTGGAAGAAACTGGACACTAGGACACTAAGTGAAAGATTTTCACTTATGCTAAGTGAAGTAGCATAAGAGTGGAAAAACAAACAATGTACTGGTAAACTGGATCTAGCCATCTGAACTTAGTTCCTCATACCTGTAATCCTAGCACTCTGGGAGACTGAGGGGGTGAACTGCTTGAGATCGGGAGTGTGAGACCAGCTTGAGCAAGAGCAAAACCTAATCTCTACTAGAAATAGAAAAAGTAGCTGAGCGTTGTGGTGGGCACCTATGGTTCTATCCACTTGGAGGTTGAAGCAAGATGAGTTCTCAACCCCAGTAACAGAGGTAACAGAGTGATACTCTGTCTCAAATAATAATAATAGTAATAATAAGTAAACTGGAACTAACTAATATGCCCACATGAGCACAGTAGAATGTGAAGCTTAGTGGAAATCAAGCAGTGGGAGGGGGAAGACAATGGACAAAAATACACTTAATGGGGACAGTAAAGATGACATGGGCAATGAACACACAATATGTGTGACTCAGGTATTATAAAAGCGATCTAGGTAACCAAACACTTGTATCCCTTAAGACTTTGAAACATGAATCAAATATTAATAAAAAAATACAGATTAAAATCAACGACTAAGATGCAATTAAAACTTAAAAATTAATTGCTTGTATTTTTCATGCTCCTTTCGAAATTTTGTTCCCATTTGTAAATAAGAATCATATAGTTTTACGTTAGTATTTTGTCTTTGCTTCTGCCTAATTTTTTATTTAACTAATAATATATTATGATAACATTATGCAGGTCTTCCATAATTCAAAGGCCATATACGCTAAGTTCAAATATCTCCCAATTATGTCATTGACAAATATTGTAAGTAAAAACGGAAAATGGGGTATATTTCTTTTTATTGATTTAATTGTTTAACACAGCTGAAATCATATGCTTTCATTTCTCTAAGTTTAAAAGGAAAGAATGAAGAACAGCAATAAAAACAGTGTATCCCAGGAAACAAATTGTTTTATGACATATAAGCAGAACTAGGCCAGGCTGGATAAAATGAAGTTTTGTTTTACTGTGGTATAAAATTTCTAGTGGTCAAAATAGTTTATAAGCCATTTTTCTAAAGCTTTTGTGGGTTTGTTTGTGTGTGTGAGGGTGTGTGCACAGTAAAAGTTATATTAGACTAAAATTACTAGAGAAATTGCAGATAGATACATTTGAGTTTTTAAAGGTATTTTCCCAAATGGACTCAGATTGGCTTCTTATGTCTTCATTTTCACTGTAACATCAAAAAAGAATGGTCAAAGAGCTTCCCTTAAACTTTAATGAAAAAGAATCTTAGCTTAGTCCCCATATTCACTAGTATTTATAACCATAAAAACTTGCCAAATAGTTCTCTGTAGAGACACCTGAGATTTAAATTGTGTCAGATTCCTTGAGAATATATAGGACTGAAGCCAAGATTCTCATAAATTTTAAAAATGGCTCCAAACTTGACCCTGTCCAATTACTTTTCTGCATTGGAAGTGATTGCAATTCTGGGTCATGTCTACGCTGCTAAGTGTAGGTAAGATTTAAAAACCATTTTCTGTAAAGAAAATAAAGGAAAAAAATCTTGCCTTGCCAAGATAAATAACATGTAAGATCATTTCTTTCCAATTGGGTTGCTGGCACATTTTGATTAGCATTCGAATAGAAATGATGGCATATTCTGTTTTTATCTCCTTCTTTTAGGACAAAAAATGAAGGTGTATCCCATTCTAGA
This sequence comes from Arctocebus calabarensis, assembly GCA_963573935.1. Taxonomy (NCBI): domain Eukaryota; kingdom Metazoa; phylum Chordata; class Mammalia; order Primates; family Lorisidae; genus Arctocebus; species Arctocebus calabarensis. The sequence continues at coordinate 10,897 of CAUYON010100863.1, read as the reverse complement.
TGGAGGAAAAACTATTTTATAATGAATTTCTTGTATTTATGGACAGATAGTACTTATATCAGAAAGAGTCTCAGGTGTAGACTTTTTTCAAGTTGTTAAGGTAGTAATATAAAGAATAAGTTTAAAATGTTTGAATCACTACTTTAATTCTTATCTAAGGGGGTGGAGGAAGCCATCAACATGGGAAGCCCATGCAAAATAAGCACATCGGGTAACAGCACACTCATGAGACAGAAAACACAAAAACTAAATTGTGCCAAGAATTTCAAGATATACTTTTAAGTTGTGTTAGAACATCACACTCTATGACAGTTATGACAGCATTTGGCGAGGGATTATAAAAACCTTTTCTGAAACTAGTGTTCAGCAAATATCATACTATAATTATAATTAGAAAACAGTATGGTGATTTTCCATATCATTAATCTTTGATAATTGTCATACCAACTGCACAGTTTAAAAAAGCAAAATAAGATTAATTGCTGTCACTGAAGGATTTACTCATAAGCCAGAATCAAAGTATCTTTTTTCTACTTGAATTAAAATTGCACGATTATTGGGAGATGGCAATTACAGCAAAATCTATGATTTATAGCTCCATCAAATACAGGATTTCTGCTCTAGGTCTACGTGTTTATGATTCCCTCAGTACTAAGATGCAGGAAGAAACACAAAATCTATATATATTATTTACACATGATGAGACATGAGATTAGCTCCGCTATGAAAAATACATTTGAAATTCTGACAATTATTTTATAGTGAAGAATGACTCATTCTCTTTTTATGTTAGAAATCACAATTACAGGGGCTCAATGTTTTCCCGCAGATGGCAAGGTTAGAATATGAGGGGAGTTGTGGCAAAATGAAATGAACAGTAATCATTCTTCACTGTTAATGTACTAACTTGATTACTATAGAATGGATTCTCAAAAATTTGACGGAAGCCTCCTTCATCTATTCCTTCTGGAGATGTTATTTTTAAAAGCACATTCTTGGTACCTACATCAGAAAAAGACTTTCGGTCATTTAAAAATGCAGATTCCTGGTATAACGGAGAACAATATGTTCCCTGGAGTACTACTTAGGCCTAAAAAGGATAAATTAATGGAGAAACAAGGGACAAAACAAGGTCCTGCTTTTTAAATAACTTATATACATTAATTTGAAATAAAAGAGATGCTTTTAAGTCTCTTCCATGGTTTACAGAGAAAGTGAGTGGATGAGAGTCTCCACGGCAGGCCCCATCACCCCTTCAAAACTTCCAAGGGGTACAGTTTTGTCATAAAATGAAAACACATCCAATGTGCTGCCCAAACAGAATGATCTATTTTGACTTTTTTCTTTTCATGAATAAGTCCCTCATGTCATTCTCCTTTGAGCAGGCAGTGATAAGCCAAAGCCTTGAAAACAGTAGCTAAGAGATAAGATTATCTTACACACACACTAATTAAAAATTTTAATTAATTAACTTACTTTCATTTGATACATACAAAAGAATATATCAATTCTGTATGTAAGCTAAGGAACATCATTACAAAGTAAATTCTGTGAATGGATCACCCAATGAATTAGAATATTATGAACACAGTTTAATTTCCCTAGTTGCAACTCCCACCTCTTCTATTGAAGTTATAAACAACCTTAAAATTTTTGTTTACCATTCTTTTACTATGTTCATGTATGTAAATATACACTCCAATTTATTTATCACTCAACTTCTTCATATTTTAGGAATATTTTTGTAAGCATGTGTATGTCCCTTATTTTGTTAAATTTTTCTTAGTTTTCTGCAATATAAAATTGGATTCACCACAAATGTGATTTTTCTGTGACTTTTATTTACTGAACATTATGTTTCTAAGAATCATATTTGTTGATGCACATATCCGTGGTTGATTCATTTTTACTACTTATAAAATTACATTGTGTAAATAAAGCATCATTTATTAGTTTTATGGTAATAGGTCTTCTGATAATTTCAACCTATGTGGCAATTCTTCACAGATATTCACAGAAAATTATCAAAGTTATAGAACCATAAGGAGAATTTATGGGCCAAAGTGTATTCGTATCATGTACAAGATAACAACAATTTGTTTTCCTATGTGCTTGTGCTTGTATAAACTTAATTCCATCAGCAATGTATAAATTCTCATTGATCCACATCTGCAACTATTACAAGAATTATTAGACTTTTTAAATGTTTGCAAATGTAGTTGGTATGAAACATTAATTCAGGGAGATGAATTTCTTTCCCATGTTATGAAACAAGAAGAGTATATATAATATATTTGACTGTCATTGACTGGTCCTCTTTCGGGAAAAGTTTACTCAAATATTTCTACAATATTTTTTATTTACATAGAGTAGTTGTACATGATTTAGTGGTACATAAGATTTTTTTTTTTTTTTTTTGCAGTTTTTGGCTGGGGCCAGGTTTGAACCCGCCACCTCCGGTATATAGGGCCAGCGTCCTACTCCTTTGAGCCACTGGCACTGCCCTACATGTGATATTTTGATAGCTATATACAAGGAGTTAAGATCAAATCAGTGTAATTACCACTTCCAACATTTATTTATTCTCTGTGTTGAGAACAGTACAATTTTTCTCTTTTAGCTATTTTGAAATATACAATAAGTTATTGTTAACCATGATTTCACTCTGCTGCTACAGAATATATGTTCTTCTCATCAGCACATGGGATTCTCCAGGACATGTTACATTTCAAATAACTGAAAAACATTGAACTCTTATCAAGCACCCTTTTTCAGCCATAATGGAATAAGCATAAAAATCAATAACAAGAAAAACTTTGCAGATTATACAAACACATAGAAATTTAGAAACATACCCTTGAGCGACCAATTGGTCAATGAAGACATTAAAATTAAAAATATTTTCCAACAAATGAAATGAAACACGTGCTACCAGAAAGTATGGGGTAGAGACAAATAAGTACTAAGGGGGAAGTTTATAGCAATAAAAACCTACATGCATAAAACAAAAAAATAAAAGACTTAAGACTTGAGAGGAATTTTTTTCTTGACCTATTGGTCTTTTTCAATTTTTGAATTGTAGGAGTTGGTAAAGTCATTTAAAAATTATTAGTTTATTTGTTTAAATAGGCTTCAAATATTTCTCTGTACTTTGTCTTTTTACATATTTTGGAAACAATTTTGAATTTATTGTTATCAAATCATCCCTTTGTGGTCAGTTCTTTTTACATCATCTTAGTCAAACACTTTATTGCTCGAAGATCATGAAGGTATTTACCTGAGTTTTCTCTGAATTATCTTAAAAATTTGCTTTTCACATTTTATATTCTAAATAATTTGGAGTTGATAATTTTAATTTGATGTGATTTAGGCATTACATTTCATTTTATCCATAGTGATAAGCAATTGATCTAGCACCATTTATATTAAATGCTCATCATTTATCTACTGCTTCAGAATTTTAGGTGTGTCTCATCTGCATCATACATGCTTCTCTATTTTCATTTATCTACTTCTGATTTTCCTTTTCTGTTTCACTAGCTAAGATGTCTTTTCCTTTGCCAATGATACAAGGTCTGACAATTAGGTCACAAAACTCACCCATGAAAAAGTGCTACATACCTCATTGCTGAATACTACAGTCACCTTCAAAATACTGACCTTAGGATGCTATGCACTAATGCCAGTGCCTAATCCATCCTTTAAATCAATTTTGGAACTCTTCATTTGAAATGATCATCAGAGCTGTGGTCATAGTACTCTTGTGGCCCTGAATGTCATCAACTTTCAATATTTCAATATTTCCTTTATTTGGGGTAAAGAAAAAAATCACTGAGGGCCAGATCAGGGTGTAAGGAAGGTGTCCCAATATAGTCATCTGTTTACTGAATAAAAACTCCATCATAGACCTGGTGCGTTGTCCTGATACAAGAGCCACACCTTCTTATGCTAAGATTTTCAGCTAAGATGTTCTTAACTGTTTCTCTATTGATGTTTTACTTGGTCTGCTATGCCCACAGTCAGCTAAAGATTTTAATGCATAATTCAATGAATTTTTGCAATATTTTGTCAGTTCTGCTAGTCATTAGCTTCCCTAACCTCTGTTTATCAAAGACACTTTCTCAGAAAAACATTTAATCCATTTGTATGCTATTTTCTTCATGGCATTATCCTCATAAACTTGGATTAACATTTTAAAGAAACTTCTTTCATGATACCATTGGTATAAATAATCTTTATTTTTCTGCACTTAAGAATGAATTTTTTCTTTCATTAATAATCTTAGGTTGATAGTTATTTTCTCTCAATATTGTAAACATAATCCTCCCGCCTTCTTGGTTCTCTTTGTTAACAGTTACTCACAGGGCAACAATGGTATTTACATGTACAACAGATAATCAATGGACAGCCTATGTGCCATACAATGCTCTAGGCTTCACTTAATGCTCATGTTAATTCAGAACCTGAATACTTCTTTACCTTTCAAATAAGTTAAAAAGGACTCAAAAGGGAACCTAGTTCTTCATAATGATAAAGCTGAAAATTCTGTTAATTAAAGTTTGATAATACCACAAATATAATAAAATACTCAACAAATAAGCTAACTATAAACTGCTACTGACATGGCTACTTAACCCACATTTGAAATAGTTAAACCAGAGTGCTTGAGTGGGACATGAACTCTAAAAATACTGGCACCTATAGGAAGTGCTGGAATGAATTAGGTTCCTGTCTTTAATTTAAAAATCATACTAGAATTTCAAGCACTATGATAGGAAGGAGTATCTAGATAGCTCAATATAAAATATAATAGTAGGTGTTAGAAACCTCTCTAAATAGATTGCTTGTCTAATGTAAAAAGGGACTTTTACCCCTTTATCAAATTAGTCTCAGAATAGGTTGTGAAAAACTAAGAGGAAAAAAAAAAAAGCAAAAGTAAACTATATTCCCATATTGATTACCTTTTTAACAACAACAAAAATAACTTAGAATCTGTTATTTTTAAAAACGGTTCAGTTCTAAGGTAATAAAATTGGAACTTTGTGTGCAGGGGAGAAGTAAGCAACATAGGTAGTAGCAACAATTTTGAAAAGAAATTTCTGTTCTGAAGAGATGTGCAAACTACCCAGGGGAAAATGACATTTAAAAATACAGGCCTAACCATCGCAAGAAAATGATAAAATGAATATTTCAATAAAAGGGGTCACACAAATTACTTGTCTTCTCAGAGCATATAAATTATCTTTGCACTATACTGTAAGTCTATTAGTAGCATTCTGTCTAAAAATAATGCACATTATAATTACATTGCTTTACTGTTAAAAAGTATAAAGAGCACCTATTTCATTATGGAGTCCTAATCTTTTTACTGATGGAAGGTCTTGCCTTGATGTGGATGGCTGCTGATTAATCAGTGGGGTGATTGCTTAAGATGAGGGTGGGCTGTAACAATTTCCTAAAATAAGACAACAGTGGTGTTTGCCATGTTGATTGACTGCTACTTTCATGAAGATTTTTCTGCAGTATGCAATGCCTTTTGATAGCGTTTTACTCATAATAAAACATCTTTCAAAATTGGAGATGATCCTCCCAAATGCTGTAAATGTTTTGCTATTAGGTAGGATTATAAACTTATGTATAATAATAGTCTAAATCCCTTGTTGTCATTTCAACAATGATCACTTTACTAAGAGTAAATTCCATCTCAAAATCACTTTTTTTGCTCATCTGTAAGAAGCAGCTCCTAATTTGTTAGCATTCCATCATGAGACTGCAATTCAGTGACAACTGCAGGCTCTATGTCTGTTCTGATTCTCTATGGTCTCGTGATACTTCCACCATATCTGCAGTTATTACTCCACGGAAGTTGCGAACCCCTTGGAGTTATCTGTGCAGGTTGGAATCAAGTTCTTCCAAACTTCTGTTTATGTTGACCTCTTCCCATGAATCATGAAGGTTTTTAACGGTATCTAAAATGTGAACATTTTCCAGGAGGTTTTCATTCGACTTTGTCCAGACCCATTAGCAGGATCACTACCTACTGCAGCTATAGCTTCATGAAATGTGCTTCTAAAGTAAGAAGACTTACTTAATTTAAACTTACTTCTTGATCCATGGAATGCAGAATGGTTGTAGTATTAGCATCCTGACATCTTTTGTATAAATACTTCAAATATCAACTTTGCATTAATGTAGCTCATGTGATATTCAGTTTTTACTTTTAAATCATAGGCATTGAGGTGTTTTTTTTTTTTTTTTTTGAGTCAGAGCCTCAAGCTGTCACCCTGGATAGAGTGCTGTGGCATCACAGCTCACAGCAACCTCCAATTACTGGGCTCAAGCGAGTCTCTTCCCTCTGCCTTCCAAGTAGCTGGGACTACCGGTGCCCGCCACAACGCCCGGCCATTTATTTTTTGGTTGCAGCCATTATTGTTGTTTGTCAGGTCAGGGCTGGATTCGAACTCGCCAGCTCAGGTGTACGTCGCTGGCACCTTAGCCCGTTGAGCCACAGGCGCCAAGCCGGCATTGAGTTTTAATTCACAAATAAAATATCATCATTTCTGTAACTTTTTAAAAATTAAATCATAGCTGTGTACATTAATGCAATCATGGGGTACAATGTGCTAGTTTCATATACAATCTGAAATATTTTCATCAAACTGGTTAACATAGCCTTCATGACATTTTCTTAGTTATTGTGTTAAGATCTTTACATTCTGCTTTCAGTAAGTTGCACCTGTACCCTTCTAAGATGCACTGTAGGAAGATGCTCCCACCCTCCCCCTTCCCTCCCCTCCCTTGCACCTTTCCCCATATTCTTGAGCTATAATTAGATTATAGCCTTCACATGAGAGCTACAAATTAGATATAAATGTAACATAATGCAAATGCATGTAATTATGCAACTGTTAACAAAATCACAACAAAAGAACAGTTCCATTTCTTCATAAACAACAGAGCCCTTTGTTGTCAAACTTTGTGCTCAATCACAGTCAGTGGCAACCACTGTTCTTTCAAGATAATTTTACCTTTTGAGCAAGTTAAGGTCATTTTCCAAATTATTTTATTATTATAAATATTATCATTGATACAAAAGTATTATTATACACCAAATTGCACCAAAGTTTGTTAATATTCATTGGACATTTCTCATTGAATTTGGATGTTGTTTGGAGCAAGATAAATAACAATTTACAACATAGCCACATATGATATGCAAATTTCTCCCCAAATCACTATGGTTTTTTTTAGCATATAAATCTAAAAATGGAGACAGTGATTGGTGAGAGGAAGGTGAAAGCAAGCTTGGTCTAATTTAAGATTTCTTAATCAGTGAATGATGATAATAAGTTTCTGGAACTCAAGTTGACTTTTAAAAATAGTTTGGGCCATAGTTTTCAACAGCAGTCTGTCTTTGTGTAGGAGGAACTAAACCTTCCAGCATTGTGAATCCCTGCTGAACCACCACCAGGTGTGAACCTCGGCTTATTGATTCAGGTGGAATCACCTGGAATAGATTTGTTTTATCCATGGTGGAGGGGGGAAAAACATCAAACAAAATTTTAGAGTGTTGACATGCATGATACTTCAAGGCACATCTTCAAAATTAGAAGTGAAAAATCAACCAACCAAATTGTTAAGGATTTCTCTAAAGCATTTCTTTAGAAAGATTCCAGGTCTGCAAAATAACAGTTTATTTTTCAGCGTAGTCTCTCCTTTGAATTTGATGAGCCTTTATTTTTGTCAATAAACTACTTGCCTTATGTTGGAGGTAGCCTTTCCTTTGTACTTAATCAGTATGAATCTTTGCAATGACTTTCAGTTTTTCCCCAAGAGCAGGTATTTATTTTTCTTTTAAACTGAAGTTATTTTTCAGTATAAATCAGATAAGAAGAGTTGGGATGTGATTAAATTATATGCTGGCCAAAGAAACACTTGATGAGAATATTTGAATTCCCGCGATGTCATTGTATTGCCAAATAGATTTTCTCACTCAAATGAATTTATATTCAAGCCATCTCTGACTTAAAATACTTGGGTCAATCATAAATAAAGAAAAATTGGTTGGTTCTACATTTTCCCATCACTAGTCATTGTGAAACAGCAGCCAATAAATCTCACCTCTTAAGCTTCTGAATTACCTGTGTTCCCTCTCTCCATGCCCTTAAATGCCAATATTCTTGATAGACATAATGTTAATTTTTATCTCTTACTGTCCTCAAAGTTATTCTAAGTAATTAGTAACTATTATTAGTTAATTAATATTAAATTGTACATAGGTTTTCAATATCAGAGATTTTAGTTGTTAACCTGAAAAAGGAAATGTGTCAAGCTACTGCATTTAGCACAGCATTGAAAAACATTTCACATGGGAAGGCAGCATATTTTCCAGAAAGACATATTTTACTACCAGCCTAGTCTATTCTCATCAACTGTAGTCTAGTAATCTACTAATTTAACAGTTGTGTGTTTTTTTCCACTAAACTGAAAATTTCTTGAGAGTATAAATGTGTGACTTGATTATTTTTGGACTCCTTTATATAGAAAATGTCTACTAAATGTTTGTTAAATAAGTCAAAATGGATAAGTCAATGTGAAAATAGTTCCTTTATACCATATTACAGTATTTATGTAGAGATATGTTATTATATTTAAATAGGAAAGATCAGTAAAATATATAAATCAGAAACACGGACTTAAAGTATATCAGGGTCCAGGACTGGCCAGGGCTCGGCAGACTTAATTAGGTTCTGGACGCAGACCGCTAAGTTATCTTACTCAGGTCTATTAGATACCTGAGGGCTGTCTACCTTAGCTGGAGAGAGAGAGAGTGTGAGTCTTAGAGAGAATAAAACAGTCTTCTTAGAATAGATAGATCTTAGTCTTTAGCAAAGCTTGGTAATCTTCAGTAGAGAGACGCCGTGCTGGCATTCTGCAGGCGGGAGAGGAGACGGAGTCAGAGTAAGCAGGCCCGTGATAGAATGCGCATGCTCCCGACTGCCTGCTCCTCCAGCCTGATATAAGGCAGATCTCGTGCCTCTCAACACCCACAGGTGTAGAGACTGCCAATTCACCACTGCTCTCATCTCCGGAGCTCTCATGCTTGTCAGGAGAGCTACATCCCTCTCCACGCCCTTTCCACCAAAGTTTTCCATTATTGAGCTATCCAGGTATTTCTTATAACTCTCACTCCTCTTAGCTATAGTATATATGGGCTGCTGCAAAAGTGGGTTCCAATTCAGGAATTTACCAGGATCTGATGAGATTAATAATGGAATCTAGAGTAAATGTGTTGGGGTATCAGTGGAGGCTGGACCCCAGGTGAGCCATAATGAACCTCCCCAGAGTTTTAACTCTATGCAAATCTTGCTGACCCAAATGCACACACTGTGGATGTGGCAATGGGCTACTGGGTCCACTAATATAGAGATTGAATTCTAACTAAAATAGTGCAAGGATTTATAGTCTGATGCTATGTGATTATTTAAAGTAACATAATCTTTTTTGAACATTAACATTTATGAAGTAAATGTCATATATGATACATTTTAAAGCAACATTTCCTTGTTATTTCTCAGCTCTGTGGCATTCTAGTAAAATGTGTAAATTCACACAAGTATCTCAATATTCACTTCTATGAAAAGATTTTGCCACTAAATTCCTCATTTAATATCAATAAGGTGACAACTTTCCTCTCTAAACCTGTATTTGCTTTCTCTTAAATTGAAGGATTTAGTCTCCCTGTATCATCCTATGGGTCTCTGGCTGTTCAGCAATATTCACTTACTATGTCTTTTCTGAACACTGAAGAATGAAACAATTTCTTGATTAAAAAATGTGAAATAGCTTATCAACTCCATCGAACTTTTAGAGTCAAAAGGAGTGTTATAAAATATAACAAGGAATCAGAGAGGCTAATGCCATATTTAATTAATCTGATTCTTACTTAAAATGCATTTTTTTTCATTATTTCGTTATGGCAAAGTATGCATAACATAAAATTTACCATTATAAACCAACTTTAAGTGTGTACTATGATGGCATTGAGTACATGGACATTGTTGAGCAATCATCACCAACTTCTATCTCCAGAACTTTTTTCTCCAAATTAAAACTCTGTACCCATTCAATGTTAACCTCTCATTTTTCCCTTCCTGTAGCCGCTGGCAACCATTATTCCACTTTCTATCTCCCTAAATCAGACTACGATGTGAACCAAGTGTAAATGGAATCATTACATTTACCCTTTTGTGACAGTCTTCTTTCACTTAACATAATGTTTCACGATTCATACATATTGTACGAAGTGTCACATTTTCTTCTTTTTAGAGGTTGAATAATATTTATGAATGAAGAACATTGTGTTCAGCCACTTATCCATTGATGAACACTTGGCTTGCTTCCTCTTTTTGGCTATTAGAAAAAATGCTGCTATGAACATGGGTATACAAATGTGCGTTGCATTACCTGTGTTCCCTTCTCTTCTGTACACGCACAGAAGTGGAATTGCTGAATTATATGGTAAGTCTATATTTAATTTTTAAACACAAAATGAAATTGCCACACGTTTTTCCACAGCAACTGCATGATTTTACGTTCCAGATAGCAATGCCAATTTTACAACATTCTCATCAACATTTCTTATTTTTTGTTCTTTAAAATATTACATTTTTGATAGTAGCAATCTTAAAGGAGAAGTGATCTCCTTTTTTGGTTAAATTTGCATTTCTCTAATGACTAGTGATGTTGAGAATACTTTTCATTACCTTGTGTTCATTTATATATCTTCTTTGAAGAAATATCTATTTGAGTCTATATTTTCATTTTTGTTTTTGTTGAGTTTTAGGAAATCTTTTATATATTCTGGCTATCAACCTATTTCTTGCATCTTATGAGT
>CAUYON010100857.1:0-13419 GCA_963573935.1 Arctocebus calabarensis | reverse complement strand
TTTTTTTTTTTTTTGAGACAGAGCCTCAAGCTGTCACCCTGAATAGAGTGCTGTGGCATCAAAGCTCATAGCAACCTCCAATTCCTGGGCTCAAGCGAGTCTCCTGCCTCTGCCTCCCAAGTAGCTGGGACTACAGGCGCCCGCCACAACGCCCGGCCATTTTTTGGTTGCAGCCGTCATTGTTGTTTGGTGGGCCCGGACTGGATTCGAACCCGCCAGCTCAGGTGTACATGGCTAGCACCTTACCCTGTTGAGCCACAGGCACTGAGCCGTACAGAAATATCTTTAAAAAATACATATGTGAGTAGTTTCTTTGAGAATAATTTTGTTTTTATTTTTCACCCTTTACCTCCCCACATTCCAAAGGCATTATTTTATTGTTCGTATATTTAATTGTTTAATTTTTTAAACTTTTTGGCTCATATATTTTATTGCAGAAATGTTTTAATGAATTGGGGCAGTCTTTTCTCACTGCTATGGTCTGAATTGTGTCCTCCCCCAAATTTACATGTTGAATTTCTAACCCCAATATGATGTATTTATAAATAGAGCTTTAGGGAAGTAATTAGAGTTAGATGTGGTCATGAGAATGGGGTCTGCCATGATGGCATTAGTGCCCTTATAAGAGGAGGAAGAAACATGAATGAGGGTGTTCTCTCTGCCATAGGAGGACATAGCAAAAAGTAGCCATCTGAGAACCAGGCAGATAGCCCTGCTTGGAAACCAACCAGGCTGGCACCCTCATCTGAGACTTCCAGCCTCCAGAACTGAGAGAAAATAACTTCATGTTCTTTAAGCCATCCAGTATTTTATTATGGCAGTCCAAGCAGACTCACATAATAATAATTATCATAGGTTATTGGATAAGCATAGTGTGTATAAAATATCTCACATATGTAAAATTTCTTTTAACAAATAGTGTACAATACACAGAGTATTTAATTTTTTTGTATATTTAAAATTTGCCACTGTGTTTGCAGTTGGTAATTATAGCTAAAGTTCTTTCAATGCATTTTGAGTTCCTTGAACATTTTGTCAAATATTGCCATGGCTGGTGTACAGCACAGCATGTAGCTATGTGTAAATGGTTTGATTTAAGGAACAGTGGACTGTCCCAAGAGCTGATGAGTGTGAAACACCCAAATTTGAGAATCATTCTTTTAGGCTCAGTACTATGTGTCTTTTGGAAATCCTTGGTAAAATGTAAAAATTGTTTAAAAATTAAGAAATTGAAACTGTATCAGCATGGATTAATCTTAAGATTAGCAAGTTGTTATTTTAGTGAAAAAAACAAGCTAAGGCTCTAAGAAAGAGAAGATTAAAATGGGGATTTCAGGGTGGGGCGGATGGGCCATGCCATACACACCAGGGTGGAGTGTTAGAGGGAAGACCACCCCAAGAGAGCTTATGTAGCAAAAGGAAGCTGGTTGGCACTGAATGCCTGGACTATGCCAAGTGAAGGAGGTACTCTGTTCTCTCTAATCTGTATGGCTTATCGCTTAAAAGCATCTTTGCCTTCTCCCTTCTAATATGAATGTTCTCAAACCATTGCTTTTGTAATGTTTTAAAACTCGCTCACATTGAGCAGTGCCTGTGGCTCAAGGAGTAGGGCACTGGCCCTATATACAAGGGATGATGAGTTCAAGCCCAGCCCCAGCCAAAACTGCAAAAAAAAAAAATAATACCTTGCTCCCATCTCAATAACGAATTACCAGGTATTTTTGTGACTATTACGTTGTTCCTATCTCTCTTACCCTTTCTGTCACTTAGGCTTCCTGCTGAAATTGGTGGTTTTTGTCTTTTCCTCTCTTTATTACAAAGAAAAATTTCCTAAAGTACAGTAACAACAGAGAGCCTAAACTTTGAACCAAAAAAAAAAAAAAAAAAAACCAAATATAATACATATTCAAGGATAAGGAATTACGACCAGTCATTGCTATGGAAAAACAAATTTTAAAGCATGTCAATCACATCTTTAAAGTATGATCATAGAATTCTCTTCGTTAGATAGAATTTTTTAACTAATATTAGAGACACTTTCCTTTTCTCTACCCCTTTACTCTTATCACTCCCCAGACTAGATGTACTTTGACATGTGTAGGGGAGTTTTGAAGAAACAGCTTTGTATCAGTTTTTAGCTGATACTTAAGTACACACATGTCCTCCTTGAAAAAAAATAGTTTGGGGAATATAGGATTCCTCCCCTTAAAATGGAGCTGAAATCAGGTTAATACTATAAATGGAAAGCTGTTTTAACTGTAAATCTACTTAATTAATGAATAGAGAAAAATAAAGAAGGGTCTATATGTAAGCTGACCTTTTTCCTTCAAGTTCATCAGTGCTGCCTCACTGATTGTGTTTTGAAGGAGAGTGTCTTTTGTGATTAAGTCGCTTGTCAGATTTGCATTGATATGCAAAGTCTCATTTTTATAACTCAAGAAGCTCCACCATCTGTTACTAACATTCTTCCAGCAGGAAGTTCAAAAGAATAGCATTTGTAAGGTAAAAATACATCAGCCATAGCTAGAGCTTCAAACAATTGTTTGTAATTAAGAAATAGAGCAAATTCGGATTTAATGTAGTTGATAAGAGTGAAATTAAGGGTGACACTGGAAAGTAAAGGCAAAATTTGAAAAGCTGAAAGACAGGAAATATGTTTACATTTCTTTTTTGAAAAAATTTAGAAAAGTTTGTCTTAATTTTATTTCCTTTAAGAGTATCGTTAAAATTTAGTGTTTGTCATCTTTTCATCTAAATCCAAAAATGAATGAATAAGCATACAGCATAATGAAAGTGTGTGTGTGCATCGATGTACTTCTGGGCATTTATACTTTTATGTAAATAATACAGAAAATAGACAAAGTTTATTTTTAAATATATAAACATCAAATACTGAATTAAAAGCACTTATGTTAAAAATAGGTGATAATAATTTGAGTATCCTAATTCCATATTAGGAAAATGGCATGATAATAGGTAAATATCTCCATAATGGAATAAAGCCACTTAAGAAAGATGGATGAAATGATGCACTCAATGGGCCCCACTACATGGATTGTTAAATGGAAGAGAAAATGGAGGGAAAGACTTATTAGAATGGAACTGATTATCATGGTTTTTGGAATTCCCAAATTAGGACTTCTGATTGGAAAGTAAGCATATAGAGTAAGTAGATGACTTCAATTGGTTCATTGACTTCAAAGTAAATCATGTTTATTTCATGTGGAATAAGTATCTAAATGGAAGCCATTCATAGGGAACAAATACAAAGAGATTTTTTGATGGCAAGCTAGTTCAAAGGATGATTACATTTAAAACAATCCAGAGAAGTCATAACCCTTTTTGTACCCTTTACTTCTTGGGAGTGATGTTGAAAAAGCAACAGAAAAATTCAAAATGGAACATGAGAGATGGTAAGCATACTTTTAAAAAAATTATTCTAGGAACATTAGTTGGGGTTATTAAATGATGATTTAGTCAAAACTTTGCATTGTGTATATATTTATTAATTGTAGTCATAACATTTCTTTTCATTCCTCTTAAAATATTTTTTATGTTTCTCTGTGCATATATGAGCACATGCATACCAACTACTACATTTATTTCAATTTACATTATTGAGCCCATTTCTGTTTTTAAGTTTTAAAAACATATTGATTAAATGTTGGTATATTCTTTTCTATCATAACTATAATATATAACAATTAGTAACTTTTCAAAATGAAGGTCTTTTAAATTTTTGATTTGTCCTAATATAACTAAAAATATAAGTAATATAACTAGTCCTACATAACTATCATTTATTAAGTATGTGTTATGTGTGTGGTAGAATTGATTATGCATCCCTGCCTTTTTTCTATTTCAGATGATAATATTTCAATTCTCTCTGTGAGAAGAGAATACTTCTCTATCTCATTGACATCAGGCTTCTCAATGTGATTTGCTTTGGCCAATAACGTATAGATGCTCCTCTGCTTATGATGCAGTTGTATCCCAATGAACCCACCCTAAGCTGAAAACATCCTAATATGTAAGGCAAAAAGTGCATCCAGTACATTTACCCTATAAATATCTTTACAACATAGCCTAGCCTACCTGAAATGTGTCCAGAGCACTTACATTAGACTACAATTGGGCAGAATCATCTGGCAACATAGTTCACTAGTCCCCCTAGAACGTCATGACTCTGTGATTACCTGGCTGACTGGGATTTCGGGCCTGCTTCTGCTGCCAGCATCACAAGAGAGTATCATCATGGGGCAAAGATCAGGATTAAAAAATCAAAGTACTTTTTACTGGATGTATATTACTTCTCCACTGTCGTAAAGGTGAAAAGTCCTAAGTCCAACCATCTTAAGTCAAGAAGGTTCTGTGTAAGTGAACAGTGAATGTGATGTATGCCATGACTAAGCAAAAATGTTACATGTTGAGATTAGGTCTTCCCAGGGCTCTTTTCCCTGTACTGTGAGAAAAGATGTGTCCCAGATGGGTACTCTTTTACCCTGGATCTCAGAAAGAAGAAGATGGGGAGCAGAGCTAATCTGACTCCCGTTGGTCCTTGGCTGATACATAAAGTGAGCAAAATAGAAGGAAAGTGAGAAATCAGCAAGTGTTATTACAAACCCCTGAGACTCGGAGGTTGTCAAGAGATGTGGAGGGTCTGAAATTTTACCCTACTTGCAAGCTAATAAATTAGCCAGCCACAGGATCATGGATGCTAACAGAGAATTTAAGAGTTCGGATCAGAGAAAAAGGATTTTGTTACTAAAATTGATATCAGTAGCCAGTATCACGAATTTGTGCTTTTTCCCTGAGCCCCAGTCACCGCAGGGCAGTGTGTAGAGAGCCAGGTGAAAACCCACACACAGTTGTGTTCCAGAAAAGGAAACTTGAACTTTGGGAGTCTGAATCTTTTATATGTGTAAGTGTCAGCGCTCTGCTTCCAAGGGAGACATCTCTCTATTTTCTATGGCTATGAGAAAATCTGCCATATGTTTAGAGGGAAATATTGTCTTTATCTTGCAAGGCTATTCACTATAAAAAAAGTCCTTGAAAGATCATCTAAAATAAATTAATGTTTTCAGAAGATAGGAGTCTTTATAAGCACTGAAATAATGGAAGTTTAGTTATTTTTAGAATCAAAAAGTAAAGTTTTTTCTTATTCTATTAAATTTCATTTAAAAAATCTGTTTTTCTAAAGACATTACTAGTACACATTAGGATGTGTAGGGATAGAAAAATCCACATGTATGTACTTTTTATCCATACATGCACACAGTTTAAGAAAATATGTGATATACTGGAGATAGCAAAAAATTTTAATATAAAAATTAATATACTTACGTTTTACTTAAAATATACATTTTAGAAATCATGCTTTTCATATGGATATAACTTATACTTCTTGTGATATAATAGTATTATTTGGAATTAATATGTGTTCCATGTCTTCAAAATCTGCATAGGTATTTGAGTATTATAATAAATACTTATATTTGGCAAACAGATTACTAAATTATATACCTTCTGAATTATTCTTAAAATATTTTAAAATTAGCAATAGGCTAATGATTTGGTCAAACTTTTTAGAGTTAGATGAGAAATCATTCTTTTACTCTCTGGCCTATGGTAATTAATAGGCTTTTCGGACCTTTGAATTGTATTTGCAGAAAAATGAAAATTCATATTAATAATTATAGTGAGAAAACTATGTGGCGGCCCTAATCTAAGGGCCCTCTCCAAAGGCTTGTCAAAGTTTATTATATAAAACCTTTCATAATTAAAAAAAAAATTCTTCTCTTTAACCACCAAAAAGCATTTTGCTAATGGAATTATATTTCATTTTCTTCTTCTCTTGATGAAAATTAAAATAGCAAAAATTATTTTTCCTCATTTGCCTTCTCTTTGTCTTATAGCAGAACCCTTTTCCACTCACAATAAAACTACTACTGATGGAAAGATATTCTTTCTTTCCTTGGTTTTGAGATAAAATAAATTTATTTAAAGAATTTTAAAATTTTTTGTAATCAGAAAATATTGATATTAGTATTTCTGCACAATTGGATATAGTACATATACTTCACTCATTAATATTATTTGACCAGTTCCATTTGATTATGTGTGCTTTCAAAATTAAAAACATTGCTTTTTTTTTAAATAAACAAGGACATTTAGTTACTCTCTGTTTTCATTTTCTTTTTTACAAAATGACTTTGAGAAACATAAAAGAAGTGAATTCACTTGCGAACTATGTTTAGAAGGGAGCACCTAGGGATTTTGAAGCTATTGATGATAGATGTAAACCTCTATACTAGTGAATTATATGTATAGTGCAGCATCAATAAAGGATAAATTATTTTTCTTTAATTGTGTAGAAAATTATACTAACACTAATCCAGTTATGTAAATCTCAAGGACAATCTTCTGATAATATCTCTACCTGTACATTTTTTCTTCAGCTTCCACAAAATACATTCTTAATTCTGTATAGAATTGAACAGTTGATCAATGTAAGGTATCACCTTCAACTTGGCATTGTTTTCTAAGTGATCTTAAAAACTCCCTAGAACATACAAATGCCTCCCAATAGGATGTAATATTTTCTGTGAAATTTTTTACTCTAGTCATAGCATGTTCAAATGACTGAAATATTTTTAAAATATGGGGAATCAATGGAAATTTGATTAAATTATACTATAATTTAATGATTGTAAATAATTATTTATAATTTAGATGGTTCAATTCTCTTGTATTGTACTTTTTTCCCCAGTCCATTTTGTTTATTTTATACACTCTACCGAATGTGACACAACACTGCCCAACCGTTGCTCTCTTTACTCCTGCCATCTAACCATTGCTGTTGATCTCTACTTAATCAGTGCAGAATGAAGCTAAGCGTTAATTATGACAATGGCAAAACTAAATAATGATGCATTTGGCATATAGGCTCATGAATTCCTAATACTAAAGCTTTACTAAAAATATAAGATCAATTTAAGTCCTATATGGATAAAATCAAGTTACAAATTCATAATTCATAATTTTTCATGAGTATAATTATGAAGGATGGTCTTGAATAATTTGGATACTTTGCTAATTCTAAGCTTAAGAGTATGCCCTCACAAAAGAGACAGACGTTAAAATTTTATTTACATGACATTTTTACTTATAAAAAACATACTAGATTTTTATTGGGCAAAAATTCAAAATGTAGGCTGAACTTTTTGGTTTCAAACTTTTCTTTCAATTATTTTCTAAAAAGTGTCTTTATCTGAATTTCTAACATTTTTGCATTTAGGTTTTTCTGTGTGGCCAATGATAACAGACTGCTCTATTTAGACTCAAAAAAGACTTCTGAAAAGCTGTAAATTCTCTAATATTACAGATCTCTGAGTCAAAAGCTTCAAGGAGGCATTGGAATCCACAGAATGTTGATGATTATGCTCCCTTTTATCATGTAACTGTCATTTGGGCCTACAAAATTCCAAATTCACTTTTTTCAGCAGTTAAAACTGCTTATCCACTAGTTAGTCATTTTCAGTGTAAAGGAAAAGAAATAAGAAAGAAAAAAGTCAACTATTTGTTTATCTGCTTGGAGTTATCTATAAATCAATTATGGCTGGAGTAATGATCTCAGAGAAACATTACCAGAAAGTAAAAAGGAGTGATTCGAAATTTTTTTCAAATTGATAGAGGCTTCCAGAAGATCTACTCTAGCCAATGTTATACAGTCCATATATTTCCTATCTACAATGCTGACGTCTGTGTCATCTGTGCAGATTGGCAGTGATCTGTAGATTCTTAACTGCTACAAGTTTCATTTTTTTTTTCTCCTACCAGTCTATTATTCAAGAAATTTGGTTTAATTAGACTGTTCCAAAAATGTTAGTCTGGAAACAGTGGCCACCTCTCTGGAGTTCTTAGGGACTGAGGATGCCTCGTGACTAATCTAGGCCTACTACATTTCTGTCCAGGCAAGTGTATGGGGCAAAAATAGAACAGGCCTATCACCAAATGGAAATAGCTGACTATTTTAAAGCAAAGAGGATAAATATGATAAAACCAGTATAATTTTTAGTTGATATTTTTTTCATGCCCTACCTCTTCCCAAGAGAACTTTGAAAATCTGATTTCTTTTTTAACTTACCAAAAAGAGATTAATACAAAACATAATTGAAAAGAAGAAAGAAATCAAAGAGAAGGGAGGAGACCCATACACTTACTTTGAGGGTGAAGGTGATTGCTGTAATTGGGCATCAGTTTGGTTTTGAGCTTCCTGGCACAATAGGGGAATCTGGAGATATTATGAAATACATGGTATTCATAATCGGGAAAGAGAATATATATCATTTCTTAGAAAGAGGTGGAGTTGATGCTGAGAGATATACTAGCAGTGTCTTTTTTTTTTTTATTAAATCACAGCTGTGTACATTAGTGCAATTAAGGGGTACAATGTGCTGGTTTCATATACAATCTGAAATGTTTTCATCAAACTGTTTAACACAGCCTTCATGGCATTTTCTTTTCTTTCTTTTTTTTTCACCCCCAGGGGTAAGACAGAATTTATTTACAGAAAACACTAAAGCTCCTGATAGAGAGAGAGAACTCAAGTGGGAAGAGAAAAGCTCTCTCCGTTTCTCTCCCGGTCTTTCTCCGTCTCCCCCTTTAGGCTTTTAGTCTTGTTGTATATATAGGTGTTTGGGTTCCTTGGCCAGGAAACGAATGAACACAGTCCCTTCCACCAGGGCAAAGTGAACGAATGTATCAATGAATGGACACAGTCCATTCATGGAATTGAGGCCTAGGAGATTCACATGAAATTGACCTAGGCATAGGAAATGGGGGTTCCACATTTAGTCCTAAATGTAAAGTGAAGGAGACACCAAGGCACAGGTGTCTCCTCGGCAGGTGTCCTGCCTTTTTGGCTATTGGAGCCTCCGGTGGGGGATGGAGGTCTCCCTCCTTGCCTGTCATCCAGCCCGCTGGTTCTTCAGCTGGCTGCTGCAGCACCAATACCACCAAGGAGGAGGCACCAGGTCTGCCAGCTCCGCTGAGCCGGCTAAGGCGCCAAATGTCCTGCATCAATTCTCCCTCTCTAAGTAGAAACTCTAACTGCTGTTAGGAAAAAAGGGCAAAAACTCGATCTAATTGCTTCCTGCTGAATCAGGCGATGATAGAAGGGGGCAGTTAGGGTTTCTCTGGAGGGAGAGTGAAACAGGGGTTCATGGACTGGAACCATCTTTATTGCATGTGGTTTGATGACATTTAAGTGTAGGTGGTCTGTGGTTGGCTGTCATCATTGTCTGCCTCCATAGAAGATGGAGGGTTCCAGGATTTTACTTGTGAATGATGTATACATGAATCGACTCCTATAACTTTAACAGCTGTAGAAGAAGACAAGATAACAGGAAAGCGGACTTCACAAGTTGGGGTTAAAGAAGGGGAATTAGAGGGAAGAGTTTTGATCATGACTAGATCTCCAGGAGGGAAAGGTTCCTGTTTTAGTTAGTATGTCCCTCCCCAAAAGGGGAGCAGGACTTTCAGGCATGATTAGGGAGGCATGAGAGAACAGCAAGTCATCCCAATTGCAGCTTAAAGGCTGGGAGAAAAATTTGGTAACCGGCTTTCCAGACACCCACTGTATAGTTATGGATTTGGGAGATAAAAGACCAGGGTGAGAGAGAAGTACAGAAAAGGTTGCTCCCGTGTCCAAAAGAAATTTTCTCTCCTGGCGCTCCACTATAAGGCAAACCTGGGGCTCTTGAGGGGTCATGACACATGCTGGAGCCATTAGAATTTGCCCCGGGCACCCTCAGTCCAGTTTGGGCTCTAATGGGGTCACTGTCCCAGGAGGCCTTCACCTCTGGGGACAGGCCACCCTCCAGTGGTCACCCTTGCATTCTGGACAGGGGCCAGGTGGCTTGTCCAGCCAGTGGTACTGCTGGGGGCAGTCTTTTCTGAAGTGGCCAGTCTGACTGCATTGGAAGCACTTGTTTTTAGCTCCTCTGGTTTCCCTCTGCCCCTGAAAGTTGCTCGTTTGTTGGAGTGCCATTACTAGAGCTGTCATTCTTTTCTGTTCCTTTCTCTCTTTTTCCTCCTTTCTCTCCAGGTCTCGGTTATAAAAGACCTTAGTGGCCGTTTTAAGAAGATTCTCCAGGTTATAGTCTGGAGCCACTTGAGATTATCTTTCAATATTTTTCTCATTTGTCATAAGAAACAGCTAACTAGATAGGATGGACTTAAGAGACTATGCAGGTGGGGCAGCTTATTTAGGGTGTTTTGTGTGGTTCTTTTGAATTCCTTTCTCTCTGCAATGTTGTGTCCTTTATACCTGCCTTCTCTCCCCACCAACCTCTTCTTCTCCCTAACCCAAATACTTACATTCTCCTGACCCCCAGGGTAGGATAGGAGAGTCAAAACCTGATTTTTTTTTTTTTACTATAACCTAGAAGTAGATGCATTTCCTCAGTCAGATGTAACTGGGCAAATGATGTCTTCTACTGCCTTGTCTTAGAGACCATTTTGAACTAGTAGAAAGCTTGGTATAAAAAGGATTTCATCGAGGCAGCTAGTTAGGGTGGTGGGGATGCTCACTCAGGAAGAATAGGTTTGAGATCAGAGAAGATGAGATCCTTTTGAGGGATGACCCCTATGGGACACCAACATGCATCTCCTCATTGACCAAGAAAAGACAGTGAGTTTTAATTTGGTGTTACAAGTAAATTTTAGTGAGTAGGCAAATTTACAAATGCTAAATTCTATTATTTTTTTCTGCTGCTAAACTGGTCTTTGTTTTCACATCCAGTGTACATTAACACTTAGGATCTCATTTTGATGATTTACCAAATCTTTTTTTTTTTTTTTTGAGACAGAGCCTCAAGCTGTCACCCTGGATGGAGTGCTGTGGCATCCCAGCTCACAGCAACCTCCAATTCCTGGGCTCAAGCGAGTCTCTTGCCTCCGCCTCCCAAGTAGCTGGGACTACAGGCGCCTGCCACAACGCCTGGCCATTTTTTGGGTTGCAGCCATCATTGTTATTTGGCAGGCCCGGGCTGGATTCGAACCCGCCAGCTCAGGTGTACGTGGCTGGCGCCTTAGCCCGTTGAGCCACAGGCGCCAAGCCTGATTTACTAAATCTTAAATGATGAGAGGACTATACACAAATTAACATTAAAGTTGTGGGTAGATCAGATTGCCTGGGAAAGTGAGAAGGGAAGAGAGCCTAGGACAGCTCTTGAGGAACACCAACATAGAAGGGAGGACAGGCAGTGAAATAGGTTTGAATAAAGGAGAATAAGAAAGAGTAGTCAGAGAGGTAGAAGGGAAACTGAATGTGGTCTTTGAGTTCAAGGTTTGAACATAGGAAAAAGTGGTCAAATGCTATAAAGGGATCAAGTGTGAAATGAAACCTCATTAGATTAAAAACTTGAAAGTCTTGGTAACTTTTGATGACAATGACAGAATTTATAGTGGAATCACTGAGGTTGGAATCCAGATTGAAGAACGAATGGATACAAAATAAGGGAAATAAGTTATCTAGAAATTACTAATTTGAAAAGTTGTCTGAAAGGTTGTGTAAGGTTGGAAAGAAGGTAGAAGGGAGCGATTACAAGAGGTATGAGGACACTTTTGGTGGTGGTGGCTAGAAGAGGGAACAATTAAGTTTGCTAACTCATCCTAGAAGAGTGCTTTCTACCTCATTGCTGAATATCACTATGGCACCAGATAGCCAAGGGGAGTACTTCAAAGATGACTGTGGTGATATTCAACAATGAGGTGTAGGTGGCACTTCCTCTAGGATGAGTTTGAGAAGTTGATTGTGTATGTTTATTATGTTGATCGTGGTGATGGTGTCTCTTTAGCAAACTGGAGATTTTAGATATGTACAGTTGTGTATCACTTATACTTCATTAAAGCCATTAAAAGTTGCAAAAATAAGTCTGTCTTCAAGGAGAGCAGCCAGTAGCAAAGTGAATGTGAAGTTGAGGAATGTACGTATATAGTTTTCTTAAAAACATGTTTTTTTAAGATATAATTTACATACCCTGAAGCCTACACATTTAAAGCAAATAAGTCACTGATGGTTTGGTTTTGTGTTGAGTCTTGTTTTTCAGATGGAAACAGCTTGAGCATAATTAAAATTTTTGTACAGGAACACGTAGGGAGTAGGTTCGTTTTAGACTAGAGGAAGAATGTTGCTTCTATTTTAACAGGAGCAAAAGTGGAAAATAGGGTACAAATGTACGTCAGTTTGTGGTATTAGTGGCTTGAGATTGATAGAGTTCTATTCTGAAGATACAGTTTCTCTAGGAAATAGGAAGTGAGGACATTTGTACAAGAGTGAGTAGAGAAGTAGAGAAGTTGTAAAACTGCATTTTGAGGACAGTGGAATAGTTATTCTAGAAAATAGGAGAAAGAGGCTTATAGAAATGCATACAATTATTAGATAGTAATCAAATGAACTGCCGCTAGTTTGATATCTGCTGGGTATGTAGAAATTTACTAGTACCTATATAATTATAATAATTGAGTAGTAATGATTTTGACATAATTAAAGTA
Organism: Arctocebus calabarensis; assembly: GCA_963573935.1. NCBI lineage: Eukaryota > Metazoa > Chordata > Mammalia > Primates > Lorisidae > Arctocebus > Arctocebus calabarensis. Next base: position 861 of record CAUYON010100857.1, on the reverse strand, counting down.
AAGTAGGTTTCAAAGCTTGTCTTTTATAATTCTCCCTCTGAATATAACAGAGGAGAGATTTTACTGTTACAAATGAAATATTACTGGCTGGAGGGCAGTGGCTTACACCTGTATCCTAGCACTCTGGGAGGCCAAGGAAGGTAGATTGCCTGAGCTCAGGAGTTTAAGACCAGGCTGAGAAAAAATGAGACCTTGTCTCTAAAAATTAGCTGGGCATTGTGTCAGGCACCTATAGTTCCAGCTGCATGGGAGATTGAGACAAGAGGATTGCCTAAGCTCAAGAATTTGAAGTTAGGGCTCGGCGGGCTAAGGCGCCAGCCATGTACACCTGAGCTGGCGGGTTGGAATCCAGCCTGGACCCATCAAACAACAATGACGGCTGGCTCGGCACCTGTGGCTCAACGGGCTAAGGCGCCAGCCATGTACACCTGAGCTGGTGGGTTCGAATCCAGCCCGGACCTGCCAAACAACAATGACGGCTGCAACCAAAAAATTGCTGGGCGTTGTGGCGGGCCCCTGTAGTCCCAGCTACTTGGGAGGCGGAGGCAAGACACTCGCTTGAGCCCAGGAATTGGAGGTTGCTGTGAGCTGTGATGCCACAGCACTCCATCCAGGGTGACAGCTTGAGGCTCTGTCTCAAAAAAACAAACAAACAAAAAAAAACAAACAACAACAATTATGACTGCAACCAAAAAAAAAAAAAAAAAATGGCCAGGCATTGTGGCGGGCGCCTGCAGTCCCAGCTACTTGGGAGGCGGAGGCAAGAGACTCGCTTGAGCCCAGGAATTGGAGGTTGCTGTGAGCTGTGAAGCCACAGCACTCTATCCAGGGTGACAGCTTGAGGCTCTGTCTCAAAAAAAA
>CAUYON010100855.1:0-12046 GCA_963573935.1 Arctocebus calabarensis | reverse complement strand
AGAGTATCAATGTCTTTATATAGTGATCAATAAAATACCATGAAGTCTATCTGTAACAGTACGATCAAAACATTTCTGAATGTATATGAATCGTGCCCTATGATTGCACCAATGTACAGAATTATGATTCAATAAAATTATAAAATATATATATATATAGTAAAATGGCAAGTAAATTTCTTTTCTATATTGTGGTTTTATCACTTTAGTTATAAATAATTTAATTATGTAGCAATGGAGAGTTACGATAAACATCCTCTAAATTGATAATAATGTACTGTTTTTCAAATCATTTTTATAAAAAATATTTACTTCTGGGTCTTCAGACGAATTCTTATAGAATTGTTCCAAGCCAGAGGAGCACAAAAGTAGAAATTATTAAATATAAACGCAGTTCATCATAATTAATGTCACATTAGCAATATGTAGAAGCAAGAGTTACAAAGAGGGAGGGCACATTCCTAACTTAGACATACCTAGACAGGTCACCAGACCTATCCAAGGTCAAAAAGGTGGCTAAGAGTTAAGGCAGGTGATGAATAGAAAAATATGGGCAGGAGTATTCTGAGGGGCTTAGAGGAAAAAAAAGATCACCTAAGCTGAGCATTTCTGAGGAAATGGAGTAATGAACATTATTTTTTAAGCATTGGAAGATGACTACCTGGGAGAACACACTAAGACACAAAAATGTGAGAATGAAAATAAAAACACAGAAAGCCCAGCTATGTGCAAAGCAGAGCAGATGTCAGCGCAAACAAAGGAAATGAAGCAAAGAAAGAAAAATTGCAAAGTATCGATGCTGCATGCTAGGCCTAGTAAGGGTATGAAATCTGTGACACAAGAGTGTTTGGGATGAAAGGGCAATGCTGCCTGCACAATACTCAGGGACAAAGAAGAGTAAACCACCTTTCTAAAGCTCGTCCAGAAGAAACAAGATTTAATTTAGAATGGGGAGTATGCCCTTCTTCTTTATAATTTATTGACTATCCACTGTATTTGAACTACCTTAACCCTCATAAGAATAAGAATAAAAACCATGGAGGGGAAGGAAAATGTAGAATGAACAAAAATGAAGCAAGGTTGAGTAGAAAGGTAGGTGATAGCCATCTGTCAAAAGACATTTGTTGCAAAGATGTGGAAACAACCCAACTGCCCATCACCCCATGAATGAATTATCAAACTCTGGACACACACACATATACATACCATGGAAGACTATTCAGCCCATAAAAAAGATGAAGACTTTGCATCTTTTGTATTTTCATGGATAAATTTGGAGAATATTCTCCTAAGCAAAGTATCTTAGAATGAAAAAGCAAGTATCCCACGTACTCAATAACTCTGTTGAAACTACTAGATCAACAACTACAGGCCCACACAATCAAAAATGCAATTCAATTCCAGAAGGGGAGAGTGGGGGAGGAGGTTCAGTAAGCTCCCCTCTAACCATTACAATGTACAGTAAATGGCACACCTGGGTCAACTGCAACTCAGGCTTTACATTAGAAATGCAAACAATGTAATCTTACCTACCCTCATATTAATCATAAAAACAAAAGACATTTGTTGCCCCCTATTACAAATATGCCTGCAAGGCATTTTGTTAGACTCTTCAGAAGAGTATAAAGGAGATTAATGTTATAATTGAGAAATAAGTATGAAAAGAAACCATATAAGGCCACACGTAAATAATTTATGTAATAAAAATTAAAGTAAGGCCATAGTATTGACTACATGCTGATTTTATAATAAAATGCTATTGAAAATAATTATGATAGAAACTTATTTCATAAATGGAAATAAATGTACTTTAAATTCATTTCATGAATATTATGCCACTGATTCTAGGGCAGACCCCTAATTGCGATGACTCCTGCTGACAATGAATTGTCTTTTGGGCTGTCTTCCTGTCCAGCGCCTTCCCTCGTGATGTTTTCAGGGGACTGCTAAGCCTTCTAGAATGCATGAGTATAGCATGAGGCAGGCCGCCAAGAAGAGATGACTCTGCGGAGGTTAAGGAAGGAAGGTAATGAAGTGTCTCTTGTGCCAAGCTCAGGAGAATGGACTGTTTTCTTTAGGGAACGAGTGCCTAAGAGGCAAGAATCAAGGTCGGCAGTGTGGAGAAGGGATTAGAAACTAGGAATAAACATCAAGATAAGTTCAGAGAACTTTGCAACATTCTAAGAGAGAAATGAGGCTCTGACTTAGGGCAACAGCAATGCTAAAGGGCCATTAAAAAATACAACAGAGAAGTCAAGGCACAGCAAATGAGCAAGCGGGAGATTCTACAATGACTTTCAAGTTTCTCATCAGGGGATGGGGAAGCTAATGACTGAGAAGGAGGAGGAGAAGGCTTTAAGGGAAAAGATGATTTCAGTTTTGGATATGTGTTCATAGAACACCCACTAGGATATATGCAGTTTTTGAACACAGAACACTCTTAACCTGTTCTAAGTGAAAAGATGGTGACTACAGCCATGGGAAAGGATGGCCTTACCCAATGAGGATGACCTTGTCCAGAGAGAAGATGGCCTTGCCCAGTGAGAGGATGGCCTTGCCCAGTGAGAGGATGGCTTTGCCCAGTGAGAGGATGACCTTGCCCAGTAAGAAGATGGCCTTGCCCAGTAAGAGGATAGCTTTGCCCAGTAAAAGGATGACCTTGCCCAGTGAGAGGATGGCCTTACCCAGTGAGAGGATGGCCTTACCCAGTGAGGACAGAATTGTGATACCAACAACATGTGAAGAATGGGCAAAAGTAGAGAAATGGGTGATGAAAAATATGGTATAAAGCTGTACTGAACTACTGCAAATAAAATGGCTCAATTTTTCTTAATCAAAGTTTTTATTATCTTCAGACATCATATCCGCAAGAAAAATGTTACTCCTTCTCCATCCCTGGGCTATTACTGAGAGCCAAAGATATCTTAACCAATGAGTATCTAAAATAATTTTTTAAATGATCTCATATATATGAGGTCTGAAGTCAGCAAAATCGTCCTAGAAAAAGTACTACATACACCTCATGCTGAATATCACAAAGGTCACATTTGAAGTCCTCCCCTTGGGAAGCTGTGCACCAATGCAAATGCCCAGTCCACCCTTCAAAGCACTTTGGAAGTCTTTCTGGAATGACCATCAGAGCTATACTACCCTTGATGTCCTAAAAGTCATCAAAATGTCTTCCTTTCAATATTTCCTTTATCTCTGAGTAAAGAAAAACACCACTGCACTGGAGCAAGTCGGCCACCAGGGGCAGAGGCAAGAGTGTGATAGGCCCCTGGTTCCTCACCAGCCTTCCTCCAAGATCCTGAGGCCCACAGCCAACAAACATATATAGTCTTTTCTTTTTTTGTTTTTTTTGTTTGTTTGTTTTGAGAAAGAGTCTCACTCTGTTACCCTAGGTAGAGTGCTATGGCATCATAACTCACAGGAACCTCAAACTCTTGGGCTCAAGCAATCCTTTTGCCTTAGCCTCAAGAATAGCTGGGACTATAGACTGCCACCACAACCACAACCTGGCTAGTTTTTCTATTTTTCTTTCTTTTTTTTTGCAGTTTTTGGTCGGGACTGGGTTTGAACCCTCCCATCTCCGGCATATGGAACCGACGCCCTACTCACTAAGCCACAGTTTTTAGTAGAGATACGTGTGGCTCTTGCTTAGACTGGTCTCACACTCCTGAGCTCAGGTGATCCACCCTCTTCAGGCTCCCACAGTGGCACATGGGCTTTTCTAACTGTGGCCAGAGGGTGAAGATCTGATAGAGCCTCTTTCCTGATAGGGAACCCCAGCACTTGCTGTCAGACTGTGCAACCTCCAGGAGGGCTGCAGGGTGGCCTCTGTACTCTGACCGAGGCAAGAGGCCTGAGGAGCAGGTCTCCCTGTCCTGACAAGTGCGATGCCACAGGCTTCATGCTTGCTGGTGCAGGAAGAGGTGCCCCATTCTAGGCTGCCATGAACACAGCTGCACTGGTATACCAAAGTTAGGAAATCTGAGTCGTTTGAACAGTGCTACCAGTGTAAGCACACAGTGGCAAGTTCCCAAACTTAACTGTCCGACCTTGGTATGTAGTGAAAAAGCCACTGAACCGCAGTGCCACCTCATATTCATCAGGGTGGCTACTGGCAAAAACAGGAACAGAAAATAACAAGCATTGATGAGGATCTAAAGACACTAGAACCTTTGTGTACTGTTTATAGGAATATAAAATGGTGCAGCCCCTTTGAAAAATAGTATGACAGTGCCTAAAATATTAAAAATAGAATTCTCATAAGGTCCAACAACTCCATCTCTAGGTAAATACCCACAGGTATAGAAGGCAATGTCTTAAAGCGATACTTGGGTACCCATATCCATAGCAACATTATTCACAATCACCCCAAACTGGAAGCAACATGACTGTCCATGGATGGATGAACAGCTCAATGATGTGGTGCATGCACACAAAGGATTATCATTCAACTGTTAAGAGGAAGGACATTCCAACCCCTGCTACAACATGGGTGAACCTTGAGGACATTACACTAGGTAAAATAAACCAGTCACCAACAGGAGAATGCTTTACGATTCTACTTATATATCTAGTGGTGAAATTTACAGAAACAAAAAGTAGAATGCTAACTAATGGGACTGGTGAGGGGGAGGATAACAGGAAACTGTTGTTTAATGAATACAGAGGTTCAGTTTTGCAAGATGAAAAATGTCTATAGAAAGCATAACAACGTGAATGTACCGACGCTAATGTGAATGCACTAGAACAGCAAAAATACTAATTGGTACTTTTTCTTAATTAATAAACTTTATTTTTAGAGCAATTTTAGGTTCACATCAAAATTGAGGGGAACATACAGAGTTTCCATATGTCCTGTATCCCCACATAGGTACACCCTCTCCCACTATAAACGTTCCATGTCATGGTGGCACATTTATGACAATCGATAACCCTATATTGACACACAATTATCATCCAAAGTCTATTTTTTCTACATTAGGGATCACTCTTGGTGTCCCATGTTCTATGGACTTCAACAAACATACAATGGCTGTGTCCACCACTGGAGTATCGTACAGAATAGTCCCCCACCCTCCTGCCTGTTCATCCCTCCCTCCTTTCTCATCCCTGGCAGCCTCAAATTGTTTTTCTGTCTCCATCATCTGCCTTTTACAGAATGTCCTATTGTTGGAATCATATGTTGTGTAGCCTTTTCAGGTTGTCTTTTTTTATTTAGTATAAAATATCCATTTAAGTTTTCTCCATGTCTTTCCATGGCTTGATTGCTCACTTCTGTTTAGTACTGAATAATATTCCATTGTCTGGGTGGACTACAGTCTATCTATCCATTCGCTACTGAAGGACATCTTAGTTGCTTTCAAGCATTGACAATTATGCATAAAACTGCTATAAACAACTGTGAGTAGGTCTGCCTGCCATTTTTGAGCAAAGCTTTACTGTTGGACAGCTCTCTCATGTTCCTCTACGTGCTGCATTTTCTCTGAGTGGCAGCTGAAGTCTGCCACATCAGCTCACACCACGAAGCCTGGTGCAGAATTGCAGGAGTCCAGGACACGTATTTCTCTAACCTCAGAGATAAACTCAGCCCATCCTGGTGGACACAGTTGGTCAGGTCAAGTTTGTTCTCTTTTTCTAATTTTCCTTTAAAATCAAATAATTGTAATCTTCCAGAAGAACCTATCTACCTATGCCACAAAACAATCACATTTCCCAAGGAAGAATGACTTTTCTGTGATCATTTGCTCAAATGCGGGTTCTTGCTTTCGACAGCACTGGGCAGGAGGCTTCTGTAATATGAGCAACTTTAACTCAGTTACTCTCCCCATCCTTCCTTCACTCAAGAAAAATGACAGAGTCCAGCTGCTGGCTGTGGGCTGAGAACATGAACTCTCCGGCACCTGTTTTTTACCTTTGGACAGTTTGACCCCCGGGGCTGTCTTACATTTCTAGTATCTCAATTCCTCGTTCATTTAAGTCTTATTTACCCATTTCACCATCCTTTAGAGTTGACCCACTGGTTATTTCTTTGCTACTTCAAATGCTGAGTGATATTGACCACAACAAATAACTGGTATTAAAAAAAATCATATATTTTTGCTGACTTGTATGGTACTAATCGGTGAAGATGCTCTTGGTTTAAAGGAAACTGGAGAAGCAACTACATAGCCCATAGCAGCTTTTTTTCAATTACAGCCTGCAATATAATTAAATTGCTCCTTCAGAGTTGCTGAGTAGAAATAATGACTCTTCCGTTGCCTCAAGGTCACACAGATCTATACCCTATGTTGAGGTATGCTCCCAGAAACAGATGTTGTCAGGCTGAACATTCATCTCACTGAGGCCAAAGGAGTCTCTGAGCATCACAGGAACAGTATTTTACTGACATGAAGGAGTCCAGCCTCAGTTCTACCATATCCACATATGTCTTTGATACCATGCCCTGTTATATGCTCTAAAACTATTTTTTAGGTTATATGGCAAAGGAGATTGCAGCAGTTTTATCATTGTTACCGATTTGTTGTCATTGCTGGCTTGGAGTTAGAAACCCCTAAGAGGAGAAATTGAACTGTTGGTTGAGAAAGAGAGTGTAAATCAGTGGATTTGTTCTTTTGACAAGATGGGGTCAAGGGAAATGGACCCTGTTCTCTCAAGTCCTGTGTCATTTTAAATGGGCCCATTGCCAGCAATTGCCACAATCAACCCACAGGCGACCCAAAACCTGCAGAGAGGCAAGTGGTAGGAAGAAGAATCCAAGATTCAGGAGGACAAAGACCTCCTGCGTATTGGGGAAGGATCTGCTCGCATCCCAATGAGACTTTTCCCTTTGGAAGCAGCACAATCTGTTCACTTAATGTTTGATTGTACCTTCAAAATCTGAGCCAAAATATATCAGAATTTTCTCATGAAAAGTTAACAAAGACCTAGGGGTCTTCAATATAGACCATTTACTAGAGTATTATTTATCCTGAGGCTATGTCCAACTTCCAGATACTCCATGGAAAAAGGAGTTTAAAAAATGGCTTCCTGAAGGCAACTAATCAAAAAGAACACAGGTAGATTTCCTAACTTGGCTGATAAACCTGCTTGAATTTTACAGGATAAGGTAGGAATTTTTACAATCTACTGGTCTTCCTATAATAACTGCACAGCCCTAGGTGATCTCAGACACATGGATTTAAACATCACCTATATATACATAGGACAAGTCTTACTTCTGAGATCCAGTCTCACATTTCAAACTGCTTACCTGGCATCTTCACTTGCATGTCTCAAAGAGTCTTCAAACTCAGAATGACCAGTTGGGTCATTGGGTCCTCACACCATCCACGCCCAACCTAGACACTACCAGCCAACTGTTCCAACCAGAAATACAAGTCACTTTTGTTTCTTCCTTCTCATTCTCCCTTGCCCTCACCCCCTCTTACCTAATCCATCAGCAAATCATGTCTACTCGATCTCTAAGATACAGAAGGAAATGGTTTAATTTTCTATATATCCTCTGCTACCAACTGGAATCACACTTTCATCCTCTTTCATTACTTAAAGCAGGCCCCCCATATGATTATCACACTTCTATAACTGGTTTCCTTCAAGCCACAGAAATGACCCTCTTAAAACACGAATTATGTATACTACGGAATACTATTCGGCCATAAAAAATGGAGACTTCAAATCTTTTGTATTAACTTAGATAGTGCAAGGGAACATTTTATTTAGTAGAGTATTTCAAGAATGGAAAAGCAAGTTTCCAATGTATTCAATATAAATACGAAACCAGTAGACAAACAAATACACACTCACACAAGAGAAGACTATAATTAAGCTCAACTGGAAAGAAGGGAGGAGGAGAAGAGGGAGGGGGATGGAGTGCTCCCACCTTACATGCACGTGTAAGGGTTTATAGCACACCTCCTGAGTGAGGGGCACAACTACAACTTGGACTTTACCTTATGAACACAAACACTGTAATCTAATTGTCTGTACCCTCATACTAAACTGAAGTTAAAAAAAGAAAACAATATGAATTAGATTTTGTCACTTGTTTACATGAACAATTTTGCTGATAACCTTTTGCACGTAAAATAGAGCTCCAGGTCCACAGTGGTCTGGACTCCTGTCATATTTCATGTCCCTCTCTGGCTATGCTTCAGCCACAGCACTTTTATTTTGTTTTGTTTTCCTATTTCCTGAACATGCCAACCTCTTTCGACCCAAGACCCTTGGCACATACCTTACGCGCTAATGGTCATGGACTCTCCTTCTAACTTTTCCTGTGGTTGGTTCTTTGTCAACATCCGGATCCCATCTCTAATAGCATTTCCTTAGAGAAGCATTCCTCCACAGGTCAATTTAAACCAGTAGCTCCTCCCATAATTCTCATCTCAAATCATACTTTATTAACTTAGTGACACCACAGTTTGTTATCACATTTTGTCTAAATTAGTTTAACTGCTTTTGTCTTTCTTGCTGACACATGAACTCCATAAGGGTAGGGGACTGTATCAGTTTTATTCACCTTGAGTCTCTTTTTCCTAGAATGACTAATACATAGAAGAAAATGTACAAAAAATACTTATTGAATAAATGAATACAAAAGTAGCTACGTGGCTAAATATGGGAGGGTGAGGAAAAGTGTCTGCATATGTGAAGAAAAACATAAAAAAAGAGAAAGCCACAATAAGGCCAACTGTGAGCCTCAGGATCCTTGAAAATTGTGTTCATTGACTGGATGACATGGAGTTTGCTGTCACCAGTAAACAGGTGCCATTCAAATAAGTATCAATTAACAAACGTCTCCTGTGCTTTAATTAGGAGGAAACAAGGAGCTATTGAAGGTGTGTGAAATGATAAGAATGTAAGAATACATTTCCATTTTGTTCCATTATTTCATTGGCACTTTGAAAACAACTGACTTCAATCTAAGGAATTGTTTACACGATAACATTTAAGCAACCCAGAAAGATACACATAAGTGGAAGGGTTCCTTTGGAGAAGAATTTAGGGGGAGAAAGGAGATCTCCAATTGCTTTGGGAAAGAATTAGCTTAATTAATTATTTAAGGAAATGTTCCTAAAGGAAAACTTCAGTTTTATTGTTAAGAACCCCCTTTCTTGTAATACGTGTATGAATCCCATTCTCAGTGAATCAGATAATTAATTTTGAGTAGGTGGGAACAAGCCTATTTTTAGAATACAAGATTATAATAATCAGGGGAATTAGTAAGGTTCTGTGCCAAAAGTGACATTGTCTTTAAAGAATTTCCTACATGGGCTTTGGTTATAGTTCTCATCTATTATCAGTAAAGAATTATCAGCTTCAGCAAACATGAGATACATGTTGAGAAGACCTTCATGTAGGCCCAACTATTCTGAAATGTGATAAATAATGATACTGAAAGCCAGTAGTGACTTAGAAATGAAATCTTCCTCAGAATAATAGACAATAATGGTTAGACTAAGAAAACAGGTAACACTCTCTTTTTTACTTACCAAGACATTTCACTGGTAATCTTCCAGTTTCTGCTTTCAGGCTTTTGAGTTTTGTGCATAATGCATTTAAAATTCCATGTCAAGGTTCTCAACATATAAAATAGAGTGAACAGAATGAAATTCCAAATGAGCATTTTAACTTTACTTATTTTTTTCATATTCCTGTTTTTCGTTCTGAAAAATTACAGAGGTAAGTATTGCTTTTAGTTGGGTCAAAAGAAATCAAGATAAACTTACTTGAAATCAAGTAACAGGTATAAAGTAAAATCAGGATTTGTCCTTTAAAATTATTATTCTGAGTGTTTATCTCAGAATAAGAACTCAGCATATTACCTACAGCCAGATGCCAATGATCTCCTAACCTAGTAACTCTTCTGGGCACACAGTGCTGGATCAAAGTATCTGTCATTCACCAAGAAGTGGGGATATCAGGATAGAAACAGAGGAAGGGAAAATTAAATAATGGATTTTTCTGGTAAATGTACATAAACACAATGCATATTTTGAGTGCCAAACAGCATATTTTTCCAGCCTAATGATTTTTGAATAGTACAAGTCTATAACAGAATCTATTTAAATCAATACCCATTAAATTTTCAAACTCCTAATTTGTGGGAGAGAGGGGACATTTAACAGCCTCACTTGAATATCAAAAAGGAATATAAAAATACTCCTAATTGAACACCCAAGTCACATTGATCATGTGAGCTGGGATGAACACATTTTTAAACTCCACTATAAAGATAAATTCAAGATAACTTGCATTCTGACCCTAGACCATTGGAAAAGTGTCAGATCCTCCCAACATGTATCTCATGTTTGCTGAAGCTGATAATTCTTTACTGATAATAGATGAGAACTAAAACCAAAGCCCATGTAGGAAATTCTTTAAAGACAATATCACTTTTGGCACAGAACCTTACTAATTCCCCTGATCATCTATCTGAAGGACTCAGAGTCCATTGCACCCAAGAAATTTGCCTTCTGTGAAAGACAGACAAAGGAGCCTTCTTGACCTTACACCAACAAGAGATTCTGACTCCACAGGATTCAAGCATGGAGAGAACTGGAGTCACTGGTTGTAAACACATGACAGATGTTGAATTAGTCTCTTTGTCAGGGTTTTGTCTCTCAGTGAGAGCAAATAAAAAGCTAACGCTCAATTCCAAGACCGAGGAGGAAGAGCATAGAGAAAGGAAGCTTCCACAGAGAAAGTATGTCCAACACAAAGACCAGGCTGTCCAAGGCCCATCAGCCCCACTTCGTGAGAGAGTGTGGCACCAGGAAGCCAAGCACGGACAGCCCCTGCCACTCTGAGGACAGGGCAGGAAGAGCAACTCGGCAAAATAAGTGTCCTTCATAACAGAGTTTTCTCAAAATAGCACATGTGAAGAGAGCAGTTTATTATCAAGAACTATGCCGTACTCTGTGGTCCAAGAGATAGTGAGGAAAAAGCCTTTGCAAGCATGAAAGATCAAGAAAGCTTTCCCTGGGCAGCGCCTGTGGCTCAGTGAGTAGGGCGCCAACCCAATATACTGAGGGTGGCGGGTTCAAACCCGACCCTGGCCAAACTGTAACAAAAAATAGCCAAGTGTTGTCACAGGCTCCTGTAGGCCCAGCTACTCGGGAGGCTGAGGCAAGAGAATCATCTAAGCCCTGGAGTTGGAAGTTGCTGTGAGCTGTGACACCACAGCACTCTACCAAGGGTGATAAAGTGAGACTGTCTCTACAAAAAAAAAGAAAGCTTTCCCGTAAACAGGCCATATGGAGCTGTAAGTAGCACATTTGGTTGATTCATTTGGGAGTGCGGGAACTTAAGCTGGGGCTAGGGTGGCCAAAAGAAGGTCAAGACAGAGACACCCCTGATATGTTTTTGCTCCATGAGCCAGAAGGAGGGATGAGTCTCCCAGCCAGGCAGAGAAGGTCAACACACAGGAGGGCGGGTTGGCGTTTCCGGCCCTAGGTAGGTTTGGGTCATAGTTCCCCAAACCCATGTTGCATAATTTGCACTAATCTATTCTGTGAGCTAATTAGAATATCAATTGTACACTACTTCACAGTGGAAAAAGAACCAAAAGGAGGGAAAAGATGCCACGGAATTAGGCCAGTAGAGCCAAACGATAACAACATGCTCTGGAACCAGAAACACCTGCGTTCGGATCCCCTGGTTACTGGCTACCATGTGGTCATGGCAGGTGTTTTAAGCTCCCTGGAGCCTCTGTGCCTTTCCCTGTCAAAGGAGTATTGTGTTGAGAACTTTAAGTGATTTCTTTTATACAATTCTCAGAAAAATAAATAAAATAAATGTTACTTAGCATGTAACATGTATCATGAGCTGCTGTGCTGGTCATTTCCTCAACAGCCTTGACCTACTAAGTCATTAACAGGCTATATTTCATGGCCGGCGTTGTGGCGGGCGCCTGTGGTCCCAGCTACTTGGGAGGCAGAGGCAAGAGACTCGCTTGAGCCCAGGAATTAGAAGTTGTTATGAGCTCTGATGCCACAGCACTCTCTCCAGGGTGACAGCTTGAGGCTCTGTCTCAAAA
>CAUYON010100854.1:0-12694 GCA_963573935.1 Arctocebus calabarensis | reverse complement strand
ATGTCTTTATATAGTGATCAAGAAAATGCCATGAAGGCTATCTGTAACAGTACGATCAAAATATTTCTGATTGTATATGAAGCACATTGTGCCCTATGATTGCACCAATGTACACAATTATGATTCAATACAATTATAAAAAGAAAAAGTAAAGAGGTAGAGAAATATAAACCATGTTAACATTACTCAAAAGGAAGAAAGAGTAACTATATTAATTAAGAAAAAGCAGACTTCAGAGCAAGAGAAGTTATTAGGAATAAAGAAAGGAATTACATACTGACAAGTAATCATATTTTCAAAACATGAAAATCTTTAACATTCACTGACAGAGCATAAAATATGTGAAACCAGACTGATAGAACATCAAGAAAAAAATAGATTTATAGTTGGAAATTTGAAAACTCCTCTATCAGAAATGGATCTAGTAGGCAGAAAATCAGTAAGGGCATAGTTGAATGCAGTAACACCATCAATCATCAATCAACTAGATATAATCAACATCTATAGGCAACTTCATCCAGCAACAGCAGATTACACATTCTTCTCAGCTCACATGAAATGCTCATCAAAATAGACTATATTCTAAGACATAAAACAATGATTAAAACTTCAACAGAATAGACATCACATAATAAATGCTTTCAGATAATAATGAAATTGAACTAGAAATTAAGAATAGAAAAGTAGATGGGAAAGAAAATTGGAGATTTGAAAACACATTTCTAAATTGCTTGTGGGTCAAAGAAGAAATATCAAAAAAACCCTTAAATTTATTATGAACTAAATGAAATTAAAACATAATATGTCTAAATTTGTGGAGTTTAGCAAAAACAGTACTTAGAGGGAAATTTATAGCATTGAATACATATACTAGAAAATAATAGAAATCTAAAATCAATCATCAAAATAAGTACAAGATTTGTATGAAGAAAACTGTAAAAACACTGATAGAAGAAATTGTAAAAGATCTACATAAAAGGAGAGATAGTCCATATTAAAACACGGGACTTCAAATTGTCAAGATATCAGTTCTTTCCAACTAGGTCTCTAGATTCAATGTAGTCCCAAACAAAACCCCAGCAACTTTGTGTGTGAATATAAAAACGCTTATTCCAATTTTTGTATGGAGTGACGAAAATCTCAGAATATCTATCATGATAAGGAAGGAGAAGAACAAAATTGCAGGGCTAATACTGCCTGACTTCAAGTCTTACTATAATACAACAATCAAGTGTTGGTGATTTCTTCTTGGTGAAGAAATGGACAAATAGATCAATGGAAGAGAACAGAGAGCCCAGAAGTAGTTTACATAAGATGAGCAAAGGCAAAATAATTAAGCAAAGATAATCTTTTCAACAATGATGCTTCTTAAAAATAAACTCAAAATGCATCACAGAAGTATAAAGCTCCTAGGAGACAACTTAAGAGAAAATCTAGATGATTTTGGATACCTTTTTAGGTACAACATTAAAGGCAGAGTAGTTTCTTACAAAATTAGCATACTCTTAAATTAACATACTCTTACCACATGATCCAGTAATCACACTGATTGGCATTTACCCAAGAGGTTGAAAATGTTTCCATGCAAAAACCTGCACATAGATGTTAATAGCAATTACATTCATAATTCTACAATACAGAAGAAACCAAGATGTTCTTTAATAGGCAAATGGATGAACAGCAGTATATCCAGAATATACTATCTAGAGCAGCGGTTCTCAACCTGTGGGTCAGACCCCTTTTTAACAATGAAAATATATTACAGCATTAGGAAGGTTGAGAACTACTGATCTAAGTGATAGATACCCACTATCTACACACACATGCACACACACAATACATGTATATATATGAGCACTATCGACCCCTCAAAGGATGTGGAGGAAACTTAAATGCATATTACCAAGTGAAAAAAAGCTAAACTAAAAAGGCTATAAACTAAAAGTGATTTCAACTACATGACATTCTTAAAATGGCAAAACTCTAGGGATAGTATAAAGATCAGGGGTCCTAAGGCATTAGGGGAAAAGAAGGATAAACAAGCAGAGCACAGAGGATTTTTAGAGTAGTGAAACTACTCTGTATGAATTTATAATGGTGGGCATATGTCATTATATATTTGTCCAAACCCATAAATTGTACACCAGGAGTGAACCCTAATGTAAACTATGGGCTTTGGGTAATTATATATCAAGGTAGGCTCATCAATAGTAATGTATGTACCACTCTAGTTGGGGATGTTGATAATGGGAAAGGCTACATCTGTGTGCAGGTAGTGCATATATGGAAAATCTTTGTTCTTCCCTCTCAATTTTGCTATGAATCTAAAACTCCTCTAAAGAATAGAGTTCAGTGATCCCCAACATTTGATGGTTAGACTTAGGATTTTTTGACATAACAATATTGAAAAAGTGGTATGTGTTCAGTAGATACTGTATTTCATGTTCCCATCCAGCCATTTTATTTTTCACTTTCAGTGCAGTATTCAATAAATACTGTACATATGACATATTCAACAGTTCATTATATAATAGGCTCAGCATTAGATGATTTGCATTACTATAGAGTTAAGTAAAACATAAGTGTTTCAAGGCTAAGCTGTGATATTTGGTAAGTGTATTAAATCAATTTTCCACTTGCAACATTTTCAACTTATGATGAGCTTATCAAGATATCATAAAAATATCAAGATATCATAAGTCTGATTGAGGTTATTAGAGATTTTACTTTTCTATTTTTAATTAGTCTGGTCAAAGGTTTATCTATTTTATTTATTTTTTCAAAGAACCGACTCCTTGTTTCATTAATTTTCTGAATGATTCTTTTGTTTTCAATTTCAATGATGTCTGGTTTAATTTTGGATATTTCTTTTCTTCTGCTGGGATTAGGCTTAGATTGTTCTTCTTTTTTCAATTCCATATGATGGCTTGTGAGTTTGTTGATGTGCTCTCTTTCTGTTTTTCAAATGCAGGCATCTAAAGCGGTAAATTTTCCTCTTAGAACTGCTTTTGCAGTATCCCACAGGTTTTGGTAGCTTGTGTCTTCATTGTTGTTATGCTCAAGGAAGTTAATGATTTCCTGTTTTAGTTCTTCCTGCACCCAACTCTCATTCAACTGAAGATTGTTTAATTTCCAGGCCTTTGTGTGGGATTGAACATTTTTGTTGGAGTTGAGTTCCACCTTTAATGCCTTGTGGTCTGAGAAGATACAAGGTAAAATTTCAACCCTTTTGATTCTGTTGAGGTTTGTTTTGTGTCCTAGGATATGATCAATTTTGGAGAATGATCCATGGGCCAATGAGAAGAATGTATATTCTTTATCTGTGGGATGGAGTGTTCTATATGCATATGTCAAGCTCAGTTGTACTAGGGTCTCATTTAAGTCCCTTATATCTTTGTTTACTTTCTGTTTAGAAGATCTGTCCAGGTCTGTAAGAGGAGTGTTACAGTCACCTGTTATCATGGTATTTTAGGATATCATAGTGCTCAGACTAAGTAAGGTCGGTTTCAAGAATCTAGGAGCATTTAAATTAGGTGCATAAATATTTAGAAGTGAAACTTCTTCTTGTTGTATTTTTCCCTTGACTAATATAAAGTGACCATCTTTGTCTTTTTTGACTTTGGTTCCTTTAAATCCACATGTATCTGAAAATAAGATCACTCCTCTTTTATTATGAATTCCATTTGCCTGAAAAATTGTCTTCCAACCCTTAACTCGGAGTTTTAATTTGTCTTTTGAAGCTAGGTGTGTTTCCTGCAGACAGTAAATGGATGGCTTGTGTTTTTTAATGCAGTCAGCCAATCTATGCCTCTTTAGTGGGGAATTCAAGCCATGAACATTTATTGAAATAATTGATACGTGTGGTAGTGTTCTAGTCATCTTATTTTGTGAGAGTACAATGCTTAGTTTTATCTTTTGCATCAGTGTGGAAGTTAGGCTCCATCCTTTAATTTCTAAGTTCTTATTTTGCTGTTGAACCATTGTGGTGGTCAGTGTGTAGAACAGGTTGAAGTATTTCCTGTAGAGCAGTCTTGTTGTGGAAAATTTCCTTAATGTTTGTATATCAGTAAATGATTTGATTTCTCCATCAAAATTAAAAATAGAAAAGTAAAATCTCTAGTAACCTCAATCAGAAATGATAAAGGGGAAATTACAACTGTTGCCACAAAGATACAAGAGATCATCTCTGAATGCTACCAGAAATTCTGTGCCCAGAAATTTGACAATGTGAAGGAAATGGATCAATATTTGGAATCACACCCTCTCCCTAGACTTAGCCAGGAAGAAATAGAGCTCCTGAACAGACCAATTTCAAGCACTGAGATTACAGAAACAATAAAAAAATCTTCCAAACAAAAAAATGCCCTGTTCCAGATGGCTTCACACCAGAATTCTATCAAACCTTCAAGGAAGAGCTTATTCCTGTACTGCAGAAATTATTCCAAAAAGTTGAGGAGGAAGGAATCTTACTCGACATGTTCTATGAAGCAAACATCTCCCTGATACCAAAACCAGGAAAAGACCCAACTAAAAAGGAGAATTTCAGACCAATTTCATTCATAAATATAGATACAAAAATTCTCAACAAAATCCTAGCCAATAGATTACAGCTTATCATTAAAAAAGTCATACATCATGATCAAGTAGGTTTCATCCCAGGGATGCAAGGCTGGTTTAACATACACAAGTCCATAAATATTATTCACCATATTAACAGAAGCAAACACAAAGACCATATGATCTTCTCAATAGATGCAGGAAAAGCATTCGATAAAATCCAGCATCCTTTTATAATTAGAACACCAAAGAGTATAGGCACACATAGCACATTTCTGAAACTGATCAAAGCTATCTATGACAAACCCATAGCTAATATCTTACTGAATGGAGAAAAACTGAAAGCTTTTCCTCTTAGAACTGGAACCAGACAAGGTTGTCCGCTGTCACCATTACTATTCAACATAGTGCTAGAAGTACTAGCCAATACAGTTAGACAAGACAAGGAAATAAAGGGCATCCAAATGGGAGCAGAGGAGGTCAAACTCTCCCTCTTTGCTGATTATGTGATCTTATACTTAGAGAACCCCAAAGACTCAACTGCAAGACTCTTGGAAGTCATCAAAAAATACAGTAATGTCTTAGTATATAAAATCAATGTCCACAAGTCAGTTGCCTTTTATATGCCAATAACAGTCAAGATGAGAGGCAAAGTAAGGACACGACTCCCTTCACCATAGCTCCAAAGACAATGAAATACCTAGGAATATACCTAACAAAGGAGGTGCAGGACCTCTATAAAGAAAATTATGAAATCCTAGGAAAGGAAATAGCAGAGGATGTTAACAAATGGAAGAACATACCATGCTCATGGCTGGGAAGAATCAACATTGTTAAAATTTCTATACTTCCCAAAGCAATCTACCTATTCAATGCCATCTTTATTAAGATACCAACATCCTACTTTCGACATTTGGAAAAATTGATTCTGCGTTTTGTATGGAACCAGAAAAAATCCGGTATAGCTAAGGCAGTTCTTAGTAATAAAAACAAAGCCAGAGGTATCACCATACCAGATTTTAGGCTGTACTACAAAGCCATAGTAATCAAGACAGCATGGTACTTGCACAAAAATAGAGACATAGACATTTGGAATCAAATAGAAAACCAGGAAATGAAACTAACATCTTTCAACCACTTAATCTTCAATAAAGCAAACAAGAACATACCTTGGGGGAAAGACTCCCTATTCAATAAATATGCTGGGAGAATATGCAATAAATAAATATCCACATTCATGGATATCCACATGTAAAAGACTGAAACTAGACCCACATCTTTCTCCACTCACAAAAATTGATTCAAGATGGATAAAGAACTTAAATTTAAGGCATGAAACAACAAAAATCCTCAAAGAAAGCATAGGAAAAACACTGGAAGATATCAGCCTGGGGAAAGACTTCATGAAGAAGATTGCCATGGCAACTGCAACAACAACAAAAATAAACAAATGGGACTTAATTCAACTGAAAAGCTTCCTACAGGTAAGGAGACAGCAATCAAAGCAAACAGACGACCTACGCAATGGGAAAAGATATTTGCATATTTTGAATCAGACAAAAGCTTGATAACTAAGTACTATAGAGAGTTCAAATTCATCTACATGAAAAAGCCAACAATCCCGTATATCAATGGGCAAGAGACATGATTAGAACCTTCTCTAAAGAAGACAGACGAATGGCTAACAAACATATGGATTAACAAGCTGTGGTATATGTACACTATGGAAGACTATTCAGCCATTAAAAAAAATGGAGACTTTACAGCATTTATATTAACCTGGATGGAAGTGGAACACATTATTCTTAGTAAAGCATCACAAGAATGGAGAAGCATGAATCCCATGTACTCAGTTTTGACATGAGAACAATTATGACAATTAATGACATGATAGGGGGTGGGGGAAAGGGAGAGCCGAGAGAGGGAAGGAGCAAGGTGGGTGGGGTCTTGTTGTGTGCCACACCTTTTGAGGGCAAGACACAATTATAAGAGGGAATTTACCTAACAAATACAATCACTGTTTTCTTGTAGCCACAATGAATCCCCAACAATAAATAAATTTTTAAAAAAGAAAACAAAACAAAACAGAATGAAGAAATTTGTTCCATGTTCCAAATCTGTTTTAGACTATATAAATTAGGCAAATGTGTCTTCTAGGATACACATTTTAGAAACAATTAAATGTCGGGAAAAAGGCTTCTACCCATCCTGCAGAACCATAATAATGGATTCAAAGATGAAGAAATGAACCAGCAGAAGCCCAAGGCAAATGACGTGGGTGGCAAAGGAAGGTAAGTGCAGAGAGTTAGCAGATCCACAAGGGTGTGGTCAGGAGGTGGAACGAGGAGCCATTGGTCAGAGTCAGCCTGGCTCAGTCCGGCACATGCTATCGAGAACACAGGAAGATGACACTTGGATTATTGAACTGTAATTGGAAAGGCTAGAAGTTTGTAGAGGGTAATACAAGTATTAGCTCACTAAAAAAGCAAGGAGGGAACGGTGACTCATATCTGTAATTCTTCCACTCTGGGAGGCCGAGATGGGTGGGTTGCTTGAGCTCAGGAGTTTGAGACCAGCCTGAGCAAGAGTGAGACCCTGTCTCTAATAAAAATAGAAAAATTAGCCAGGCATTGTGGTGAGCACCTGTCATCCCAGATACTCAGGAGGCTGAAGAAAGAGGATCGCTTGAGCCCAAGAGTTTGAGATTGCTGTGAGCTATGACACCATGACACTCTCTACCCAGGGCAAGAGAATAAGACTTTGTCTCCAAAAAAAAAAAAAAGAGCAAGGCCTGGCTGCATTTGGAGGTGACACCATTTATTAATTATTAAATCATACAGTAAGCATTTACTGAGTGTTTCCTGAGGACCAGGCCCTGCACTAGGTATTGGGAACAAAAGCGCTAAGAAGGCATAACCCAAGAAAGAGACATTATAACACAAACAATGGATGGAATAGCATAGATGTTTAAGACAGGTGCAAAGTACTTCAGAGGAGGGCTAACTTCTGCCAAGGCAAACCTCTACTTGAGGCTTATCTTGCTTTTATTGCTGGCTGAAGCTTGGTTTACCCCAGAGCTCTATCCTTGGACTTCTTGTTGTTCAAGTGTTCTGGTAACTTCCAGTGCTGTAATCCAACCTGCACGCCCATAATCTTGATCTCCATCTCCAGCCTGGTCCCTTCCAAACGCCATCTCCCAGGCTGTCATGTCCAGCTGCCCTATGGACAAGGATGCTCATCTATCCACCTCTGATGTCCAAAACCAGATTCATTTTCTTTCATATTTCTAACTCCATATAAGCTAATGTAATTTTACTATTTAAACACCCTCTGAACTTGAGTCACTCTTGGTTCTACTCCTCTTCTTTTCTATTCCTGATATCACCAGGAATTCATTTCCCCCTCCATCCCTGTCTCTCATGTGGCCTTTTCTCTCTATGACACTTTGCTGATGTTTCTTCCTCTAGGCAGTGAGCACCCTGAGAATAAACAAAGGAGGAAGCGGGTAAGGGAAGGGCATAGAACGGCCCACCGTAGGATCTGTCCAGAACTTACTTGGGTTTGGAAGGACCATAGCAGCAAACAAGGACAGAGTAGAACCAAGTCACAACCATCTCTGAATGTCAGGCTAAGGACATTAGACTTTATTTGGCTGGTCACAGAGAGTGAGAAAAAGCTTTAGAAGAGAGATGTGATGTAATGAGAGGTATGCATTAAGAAGATTAGTTTGGCAGTAGCTTATAGAAAAGATTATATGGAAAATAGATTAGCAGTAAGGAGATCAGCTGGGATATAATTGCAAAAGGCTATATGATTGGCATTGAAAGTCTGAACTCAGTTGAAAGTTGTGGAAGGAGAAAGTAAGAAATGGGAGAAATATTTTGAAAATAAAATTGATGTTACTTTTTAAAGTCTGGTGCTAGAGAGGAAAACTCAAACATAATTCCTGAGGTTGTAGCTCTGACTAATCAGGAGAATAGGGATTCCACTCAGGGACAGAGCAGTAGGGAGGGGGACAGCATTTGAGATGGGGAAATGCAGAGTTTAGATTTAGATATTTTGAGCTTGAGGCACTATTAGAATGCCAAGAAATTTGGGAGATTCAGATGGTGGGGTAGGACCAGAAAGAACAGAGTTGAATGTCCTGACACAGAGGGCATAGAGCAGCTCCGAGTCAGGTAACCAATCAAGATGGAAGCCTGCTGGAATACTGTTGGAACTGGTGATGATAAGAATACCAGCACCCTTCAAGTAGAAGAGGTCCTGAGACTGTCATGACTGCTGTGTGTGACAAGGAGGGAGAGGTGGCAAGATAGACTGCTTCCCAGCAGGCATAGAGACGAGAGAGTTGAAATCATAGTCAAAGGCTATAGAATAATTGAAAATAATGTGATAGGAATTAATTTTGAGGCCTAGAAGAAGAGAAAAGGTAGGGGAAAATGTCAAAGTCAGAACATTAGCTTAGAAGAAAGAAGTGTAGGGGATAACACAGAAAAAACAATGAATTCTCTTCTAAATGAAGGGATGAAAAAGGATCAAGGGATGACTCATGAAAGAAATAAAAGTTGAATGTCTAGAGCAAGTCTTTAAGAACAAGAAATGCAACAAGCAGTCAATAAAGTGTGGATATGAGCAGAGTACAGTGGCTCACTCTTGTAATTCCAGCACTCTAAGAATTCAAGGCAGGAGGATTGCTGGAGCTTAGGAGTTCGAGACCAGCCTGAGCAGAGGGAGGACTGTAGAGTACTCTACTAAAAATAGAAAAATTAGCTGGGCCTTGTGGCAGATGCCCATAATTTCAGCTACCTGGGAGGTTGAGGGAAGAAGGATTCCTTGAGCCCGCGAGTTTGAGGTTGCTGTGAGATAGGCTGACTCACCAGGGCACCCTAGCCTTGGCAACAGATCAAGACTGTATCAATCAAACACAAAAGTGGTCAAAATCTAGATCTTGAATCATGGACCCTGGGTCTGGATTATGGCTACAGACACAGCACAGTCGATCCTAAGGGAAATATTGGAACAGAGATAGAATCAATTAAATAAACCCTCTTTAATTCTAGCTGGTTCTTTTTCCCCATACCCAGTGCAGTCTCCTGGTAAAATGGGCTAAACTATAAAGCATCACAAGGATATGTTCAGAGAGGAAAGGGTTCTGTTCCATACCAACTGTCAGACCACAGCAGGGCAGGCCATTTAAGAGGCCTGCAACCTCAGCCCTGTCCTGCAGTAGCTTCATGAGACCTGCAGGGGAAAACAAAGGGAAGACCAAAGAAGACCTGCCCACTACATAAAACCATCTTCACCTTCCTCTTCTATCTGCATTGCTCCTCCTCATAGGTGGGGGTAGGTGAGCTTTGAGTAACTCTAGAAGCCAAAACTCTAACTTCATCTAATGACTGTTTATGGACAGAACCCTTAACACGTATATGACCCTGAGACATATATTAACCTAGACCAAGGCCAGGATGTCTTGACTTTGAATCATCAGAGCTTCTGATGTATAGCAAATTGAAGTCTGCCAGATCAGAGAAAGGGTGGGGCTGAAGTTGCAATTCCTGTGATATAGTCCCAAATATGAGTACAGCAGCAAGCAGGGTAAGAGCTGAGGGAAATTCTTGTACTAGGAAGTTCTCAACTGTTGCTCCCAACTATGTTCACCCCTAAAATGCAGCCATGAAAGTAAAACTACAATCAATAAAACATAGTGAGGCCCAATTAATAGATCCTAGATAACGTTTGCCTTTATGTGGATGGTTATCTACGTAGACAAGAAACCAAAGGGAGACTTTTCTCCAAAGGCTTTTTCAGTGTTTATTCAAGGCTCCCAGGAGGAGGAGAGACTTGCTAGTTAGTGCAGACACAGAACACTAAACACAAGAAAACTGTATACGCCAGTGAAACACAAAAACTTTTCTAGACTCTCTTGCAGTCGGAATGAAGTATTCTCCAAAAATTAGCCACGTCCCTTAGCTTCAATGTGTTGCTTACCCAGCAACCATCTGTCTATTAATTAAATTGGTATTATGGTTTTAAAATGAGCCTTTTATGATTTGCTTACTATTAATCAACCCCCCAGGGCTTATTCACTTCAAGGAGAGCTGACAAAATCAAATTCTTTAACCTGCAAATATCCAGGGTCCCCTCATCCCACAGCCACGAGGCCTAACCCAAGCACTTAGCCAGCCAACTCTCCACTCTGGCTAATCAGCTTATTCACAATAATATTAGTGGATATTTCAGTGTCAACAGAGCACAGGCTGGTAGTTGACATGCACTCTAAAATAAACAAAGAAAAATAGTTTGTCTATTTATATAAAAAAAATTAATAGATAAACCTGTCCATTATAAGGGAGAGGGCAGATGAACTCCAAACTAAGAACTGGGCTGAGTTATTCATTAACCACCACAAACTCTGTAGTAGGAGAAAGAATGTTGCCATCAAATTACCCTTTTTCACTTCAATTAAACACCTAAACTACAGCCCCAGGACCAGATCTAAAGAAAAACACTACCTGGCTAAGAAAAGACATAAACTTGAAACTTAAATGTTTCCCTGATACTCCTTTTGTTTTGTGGCATTGGGTCCTCACTGCTGCTGACATTGCCTGACCAGAACAGTTTCTATAGCAACCACTTAGGTCTCCAAGAATGTGGTGACCCTTGACCTTAATTTATCCCTCTTCATAGATCCCATGTAACCATCTTTCAAAAAGCTTTCCCAAACTCAAATAAACACAGGAAAGGAAAACCTTATCTTTGGGAGTCTGTGTTTTACCCTATCATCCTTTCATTCCTCGGGCAAGAAACATTGGACTTTTCTTATATTAGTCAGTATCGTTTGTTACATATATGCATTCCTTTAACAAAGAATGCATTACCTCTCTCCTTTTTGCTTTTTTCTCTGTGCTTCAGCCTTGCTCTTCTTTCACCTAAAACACTGCAAGACTCTTCTCCTGGGGCTGTCTTACTTCAACTCCAGCCTACCGACTACCCATGTTATCTTTAAGCCTCTGGCAAAATTTTCTCTTCTTTTTATATTCAGAAGGCAGGCTAAGGAACTGAGGCTTGGGGGGTGCTCTCAGACTGCAACTTACAGAATCAACCATGAAATGACATCAATAAGATGTAGTAGTGAGTTGAACTAACAGGATAAAAGCAGAGATAAACATTGGTTCCAATATTAAGGTTAAAATTCATAAATGATCAAAGCACAGAGTGATGGCTAATTGGTGGTGATTTTAAATCATTCTGACCAACAGATCAAAATGAGTAGTGTTATGATGAAGCGTCCCAGAGACTTCATTTACAGGAGATTGCCTTTGCTAAGGGAGGTATAAGTCCCAGTGTCTTGTGAGTTGATCTGGTTTTATCTGGTTTGTGTCTGATTCAGAGCACTACAAGAGAAACGTTGACAGGTAGGAGAGGAAGTTCTGAGTGATAAGGATTCCAGGAACTATGTCTGAAGAGGATTCATTCAAAGAAGTGGGAAGTCTATTTGGCAAAAAGAAACCAAGCTGTCATTCGCTACTTAAATGGCTGTTGGAAGACCACCAATCACGAATTTTCAAGAGACTGAGCAGGAGCATAAATGAGAGAAACAGGACATATGTAATGAAGGGAAAACCTCAAGCAGGATAGGCCATGGGAAGTGTTGTGTAGCCTCAGAGTAGGAAGGAGGTCTTGGGGGCTGTGATATCTGAGAGTAACCACCCTCCGCTGGTTGTCTCATTTGAATGTGGGCCTAGTTTGCCATCTTTTCTGATTTCTCAAGAGAAGCCAGAAATCCAAATTTTTATGCGCCGTGTCTTGAATTTTAATTTTCCTCACTATTTCACAGTTTAAAGAGACACTCTGAAACCCAAATGTAATGTGTCTATGAGCAGATGGCAACTGGGGTTGCCAGTTTACAAGGTCTATAGGAGATAATTCTTGGTTTCAACAGGGTGTAGTGCTGAAACTTATGGGAACATGATTTTTCTTGGGTTATAAAAGAACGTTTTTTTTTTTTTTTGTAGAGACAGAGTCTCACTTTATCGCCCTGGGTAGAGTGCCGTGGCGTCACACTGCTCACAGCAACCTCCAGCTCTTAGGCTTAAGCGATTCTCTTGCCTCAGCCTCCCGAGTAGCTGGGACTACA
>CAUYON010100850.1:0-14604 GCA_963573935.1 Arctocebus calabarensis | reverse complement strand
GGCTGGATTCGAACCCACCAGCTCAGGTGTACGTGGCTGGCGCCTTAGCCCATTGAGCTGCAGACGCCAAGCCAACAAACAATATTTAAGTATTTCCTATAAAATATTTGAGATATATTTAAAGTAAAAAAAAAAAAAAGTTCTTGTTATTTACCTGACATTCAAATTTAGCTGGAAATTTTGCATTTTATTTGGCCAAC
Organism: Arctocebus calabarensis; assembly: GCA_963573935.1. Taxonomy (NCBI): domain Eukaryota; kingdom Metazoa; phylum Chordata; class Mammalia; order Primates; family Lorisidae; genus Arctocebus; species Arctocebus calabarensis. The sequence continues at coordinate 14,404 of CAUYON010100850.1, read as the reverse complement.
TCATCAAAAAAGAGTTTAATTTCATTAATGATATTTTGGTTAGTATATCTGGCCTGAAAAAAAAAAAAATCTTCCCAGCTTTACAGAATGAAATACGGAGAAGTTTGATAACAAATAATTTGATGCCAGAATATTCTACAGCCATTGCAAAAGACATTTTTGTAATAAGTGTATCCTAACAGAGAAAAACATACATTGTAGATTAAGTAAAAGAAAGCAAGATGCACGATTATGTAATAGTAATAAAATAAAAGTAGCTAGCCTTCATAGAATGTACACTGTGTTCTCACTGCTCTTTTGTTTGTGTATTACAATAGTTTAATACTCACAACATTGTGAGATAGATACTATTATTACCTCCAATATAAAGATGAAAAAATTAGATCCCCCCCCAAAAGATTTCTGTGCCCACTAAATGTTACATATTCACACATTTAAAGAGCATGTAAAAAGCAAAGTGAAGAGAAAGGACGTGAAGAAAATATAATTAGCTGTAATACTGTTGTAGGTAAAAATACAATCATTTCCAAAATATTTTTTTCTATATTTTCCATAAGAACATATATTGCACTTAAAATAAAAGGATAATACAATTCAAATTCAAAAAGAAAACTAGGCTGGCTCGGCTCCTGTAGCTCAGTGGCTAGGGCGCCAGCCACATACACAGGAGCAGGGGGGCCTGGGTTCCAACTCGGCCAGGGCCACCAAACAACAATGACAACTACAACAAAAACAGGCGGGTGTTGTGGCGGGCACTTGTAGTCCCACCTACTCGGGAGGCTGAGGCAAGAGACTCCCTTGAGCCCAAAGGTTGGAGGTTGCTGTGAGCTGTGATACCACCGCACTCTACCCAAGGCTACAGCTTGAGGCTCCGTCTCCAGGCTGGAGTCCAGGCCCGGGCGGGCGCAGACTTCCGGGGAGGCTGCGCCGGAACACCCGGTTGGTCGCGTGAGGGGCACGTGAGCAGGGTGGGATCAAGATGGCGGTGCCGGCGGCGCAGGCGGTGCAGGCGGCGCTGGCCGTTCATCTCGAGTCCGACGCGTTCTTCGTCTGTCTTAACCACGCTCTGAGCACAGAGAAGGAGGAGGTGATGGGGCTGTGTATAGGGGAGCTGAATGCCGACCAAAGGTATGACTCCACATTTGCATGTACCGGAACTGAAATGCGCGCGGGTGCTGAAAAGGTTGACCCTGTCAGGATAGTTCACATTCATTCTGTCATCATCTTGCGACGTTTTGAAAAGAGGAAGGACCGAGTGGAAATTTCTCCCGAGCAGCTGTTTGCAGCCTCCACGGAGGCAGAGAGGCTGGCTCAACTAACAGGTCGCCCCTTGAGAGTCGTGGGCTGGTATCATTCCCACCCTCATATAACTGTTTGGCCTTCACACGTTGATATTCGCACACAAGCCATGTACCAGATGATGGATCAAGGCTTTGTAGGACTTATTTTTTCCTGTTTTGTAGACGATAAAAAGGCAAATATTGGCCAGGTACTCTACACTTGCTTCCAATCCATCCAGGCCCCAAAGAGCTCTGAGTATGAGAGAATTGAAATCCCAATTCATATTATACCTCATGTCACCATGGGGAAAGTGTGCCTTGAATCAGCAGTGGAGCTGCCCAGGATCCTATGCCAGGAAGAGCAGGAGGCATACAGGAGGATCCACAGCCTCACACATCTGGACTCAGTAACCAAGATCCATAATGGCTTAGTATTTACCAAGAATCTGTGCAGTCAGATGTCAGCAGTCAGCGGACCCCTTCTACAGTGGTTGGAGGACAGACTGGAGCAGAACCAACAACAATTGCAGGAGTTACAACAAGAAAAGGAAGAACTTATACAACAACTTTCTTCTCTAAAATAAAGCAAGAGACAAAGTGGGAAAAGATGAAAATCTCCAGTGGAAAATTAATTAAGCTGAATCAACTTTGAAAAAAAAAATAATTGGAGGACTCACATTTTCCACTTTTAAGACTGACTATATCACTATAGTAATCAAGATGGTACTGGCAAAAGAATGACACAGATCAATGGAACAGAAGAGAGAACCCAGAAATATCCCTGACTGATCTTGACAACGTACAAAAGCAATTCAATGGAGGAGAAAGAGCTTTGTGATGAAACAATTGGATGTCTATAGACAAAAATAAATAAATAAAATGAACTTTGACCTAAACTTCTCACCTTATACAAAATTTAACTAAAAGTGTATCATGGACTTAAATGTAATATGAAAGCTATAAAACTTAAAAGTCATACTAGAAAACTCTTCAGGATCTTGGGCTAGGCAACAAGTTCTTGAACTTCACTCCAAAAATATAAGCCATAAAAGGGAAAAATAGATATGTTGGATTTCATCAAAATTAAAACCTTTTTTTCTTTCTTGTCTATAAAGCATTTAACCCCCCTGTACACAACTCACTCCTTTTAAAGAAAAAAAATTGAAATGTAAGGCTGTGTAGATTTGTTTTTAAACTGTACAGTGTCTTTTTTCGTATATTTAACACACTACCAAATGTGTCTTTAGATAGCCCTGTCCTGGTGGTATTTTCGGTAACCACTAACCTACCCTAGTACAGTATGGGGGTTGTAAACTGGCATGGAAATTTAAAGCAGGTTCTTGTGGGTGCACAGCACAAATTAGTTATATATAGGGATGGTAGTTTTTTCATCTTCAGTTGTCTCTGATGCAGCTTATATGAAGTAATTGTTGTTCTATTAACTGAATACCACTTTGCAATTGAAAAAAAAAAGTTGTAGCTGTTTTGTTGACAATTCTGAATGCTTCTAAGTAAATACAATTTTTTGTTGTTGTTGTTTAGAGACAGAGTCTCACTTTATCGCCCTCAGTACAGTGCTGTGGCCTCAATGCTCACAGCAACCTCCAGCTCTTGGGCTTAGGCAATTCTCCTGCCTCAGCCTCCCGAGTAGCTGGGACCATAGGCGCCCGCCACAATGCCCGGCTATTTTATTTGTTTGTTTGTTTGTTTGTTGCAGTTTGGCCAGGGGCTGGGTTTGAACCCGCCACCCTCGGTATATGAAGCCAGCGCCCTACTCACTGAGCCATAGGCGCCACCCAGTAAATACAATGTTTTTTATTTTTAAAAAAAACTTTTTTTCTTGTAAAAAATTTAAGAAGAGGAAAAGACAAACTACAAATTGAGAGAAATAATTTGCAGACCATATATCTGATCAATCTGGAATTATAAAGTATGTTCAAAACTTAACAATAAATAATCCAATTAGAAAATAGGCAAAAGACATGAGTAGACATTTGACAGAAGAGGATATACGGATGGCAGTAAACTTAAGAAAAGATGTTGAGGCTCAGCGCCTGTGGCTCAATGGGCTAAGGCACCAGCCACGTACACCTGAGCTGGCGGGTTCAAATCCAGCCCGGACCCGCCAAACAACAATGACGGCTGCAACCAAAAAATGGCCGGGCGTTGTGGCGGGCGCCTGTAGTCCCAGCTACTTGGGAGGCAGAGGCTGGAGACTTGCCAAGCCCAGGAATTGGAGGTTGCTGTGACCTGTGATGCCACAGCACTCTCTCCAGGGTGACAGTTTGAGGCTCTGTCTCAAAAAAAAGAAAAGATGTTGAACTTCCTAGATCATCAGGTAATGTGAATTATAACCACAGTAAGATAATGATTTATCAGAATGCCTAAAGAAGATGTAAAAGGGTACGTAACTCTGGAAGAGAGTTTGGAAATTTCTTATGAAGTTAAACAGATAGTGTATAGTTACTATATGACTAAGCAATTGCACTCCCAGACTTTTATTCCAGAGAAATGAAAACTTACGTTGGCCCCAAATCCTATACACAAATGTTCATAATAGCTATATGTTTTTTGTGGGGGGTTTTTTGGAGACAGAGCCTCAAGCTGTCACCCTGGGTAGAGTGCTGTAGCATCACAGCTCACAGCAACCTCCAACTCCTGGGTTCAAGTGATTCTCTTGCTTTCGCCTCCCAAGTAGCTGAGACCACAATGCCTGGCTATTTTTTGGTTGCAGCCATTATTGTTGTTTGGTGGGCCTGGGCTGGATTTGAACCACCAGCTCAGGTAGATGTGGCTGGCGCCTTAGCCTCTTGAGCCACAGGCACTGAGCCCATAGTAGCTATGTTTGTGATAGACAAAAACCGAAAACAACCCAGATGTCATAACTATTGGTACAGCAACTTGGAAGTAACTCGGGGGTATTATGGTGAATGAAAAAAGCAAATCTCCAAAGGTCATTTATATAACATTCTTGAAATGACAAAATTATAGAAAAATAACAGATTAATAGTTGTCTGGCGGCTCGGCGCCTGTGCTCAACAGGCTACGGCACCAGCCATGTACACCTGAGCTGGTGGGTTCAAATCCAGCCCGGGCCCACCAAACAATGATGGCTGCAAACCCCCCCCCCCCAAAATGGCCGGGCATTGTGGCAGGCGCCTGTAGTCCCAGCTACTTGGGAGGTGGAGGCAGGAGACTCGCTTGAGCCCAGGAATTAGAGGTTGCTGTGAGCTGTGATGCTAGGGTACTCTCTCCAGGGTGACAGCTTGAGGCTTTGTCTCAGAAAAAAAAAAAAAAATAGTTGCCTGGGGCAAGGCCTGGAAAAGACGTGGGATACCTATGACTCTAAAGGGAAGACACAGGAGTTCCTTTGTGCTGATGGAACTGTTCTGTATCTTACTGTGGTGGTAAAAGTACATGAATCTACATCTGTGCTAAAATTGTACAGATCTACACATACACAAATGAACGCGTGTGAAATCTGGTGAACTGAATAAACTCTGGTTAGACCATTGTAAAAAATGTATATATATAGTGGGAAAACTCTGTTCCCATTTTTGAATGCCCTTGGTGCCTGGCCACATCACATATTATTAAGCTAATCTGGGGAGGGGTAGGGCAGGAAGGGATTGTATTATTTCAAGTTTTAAGCCCTCATGTCTTTACTGGGAAGATGAGGTCCTCTGTCTTTTTTTTCTTTCTTTTTGAGAATCTCAGACCTCTGTCTTTTAAATTGAGAATCCCTCTTCTTAATGAAATTCCATGATCCCAGTGGTGACTATACTGTCCAAAATTCTCTTAAACCAGACCTGCTGCAGAAGATGAAATAGGAAATTTATCAGCCTAAAAGGAAAAAAAAAAAGGAATTTCTGTGGCTTTTTATAGACTTTCCATTAGATGAAGTAAGATTGTCTTTACAGCCAGCAAGGAAAAGTACAAACAATTTATACGTGCTTCCAATTCATCCCCTCAGTATATTCTGAAGACTCCATCAGCCCTCAGTGAATCTCAGACTCATCCAAGGTAAGGTCATTATGTTGACATTGGCACCCCTAGAGAGCAGGTTTTGTCAACTATGTCAGAGAAAGGGCCCCAGCATGACAAGGGGCAGGATCCAAGCTAACCATGAGCTGAGATGGTGTCAAGGCGTCTTACGTCATTACTTACAGGAAAGTTATTTTTACGGGAGACTGTCACTAGCAAAACATAAGCTGGCTTTTACTTTAAAGGAAAGATGCCAGCCTCTAAGCTCATCCTTTAATTGCCTTCTACGTAACAGAAGAAGTTGTTAGTATAGTGAACAAGCCAGAACAGGGATGTGGAAGCCAACTGCTGTCGGTTCCAATGATGAAAAGTTCAATGGGGGGTGTGGTCTGAAGCCAACCACAGGATGAAGAAGATTAAAGAAGAGCTCTCCTTCCATTCAGTGCCATGACAAAGTGTATTGTCTTCTTTCCTTGGAAAAAGAACCACCAGATACTTCTCAGAGAGATGCTACGAAGACGCTTCAGCCTAGAACACAAGTGAGTCATGGTTTGTACAACTCAATGGTGCTGCCAGCCGCCTCTGCTTTCCCTCACAGTTTTTGTTTTCTTGGTATGATAATTAGTTGTTGGCACTATGAATGTGTCTCCTGGGGGGTGGGGGGATGTGGGCACCTGTTATTTCTGGGATGAGTGTTCTGTGCTTCCTATTGAGGTAAGCTGTTCACTCAGAGTCCACGTGCTAACTGGCATACAGTCACCTAACCCAGAGCCCCTCTGCCCTCATTCTGTGTTCTTGCCAGTCCAAGATAAGGGAACATGCTTTTTAGCTCCTATGGCCCATCATCTGCTGAGTTAAACAGAAAGCAAGCTTGCTTGAGAAAACAACAGGATTTATCAACAACTTGAAGGTTATCTTCCACTGGTTCCCAACCTGGCCCACACATTGGAATCCATTAGAATCTCCTTGGGATCTTTTAAAAATTAAAACAAATGCATGGGCCTACCCCACAGCCATAGGGCCAGCCAAGGTATTGGTGTTCCTTCAAAACTCCCCTATTAAAAAAGAAAAACAAAAACAAAAAGCTCCCCATGTATTTCTAATGGGCAACCACTGAGCTTGTTTATCACGGTCATTCTAGATGAATCTGAAACTCACAGAGGCTGAAACTCACGTGCCAGGGTCCCCTGACTTATTAATGTGCCCTTATTTGAGTATCTGTCTTCTAGATTCTGAAATTCTTGAGCACCTGAACCATGACGTTGATATTTAAATCCACAGCACCTACCAAACCGCACGTCTGACGAAGGCGGAAAGCCAGGAAGAGAAGGGAAAGCCAGAATCTCTTCCTCCCTTTGCTCCACAGCCTTGCACTGAGAACAATTTGTTAAGATAAACTTGCCGTGAACATTTTAACCCTATAACTAAGTCATTAAATATCAGATTCCCCAAATGTATGACCCATTCGTTTTTGTCAAAGTTCCATGAGTCAGATTGCCCCCCAAGTCCCAAGACAAGTGATTTTGCCCTAATTAATCCAGCTGCTTGAAGCTAAGTGCCTGACCTTGCTCAATACCTCATGCCTCACTAAGTTCTCATTTTGTGGGGTCTCATTTATTTCCCTAGTTAAACTTGACACTTTCAAATTAATAGCCTGCTCAAAATGGCGTGTGTTGCTTTGGTATTGAGGGAAAGAAGTACAGGAAGTGCCGTGATGAAAGAGATGTAGGCCTAGAGCTGGGCATTGTAGCGGGCGCCTGTAGTCCCAGCTACTCGGGAGGCTGAGGCAAGAGAATCGCCTAAGCCCAGAAACTGGAGGTTGCTGTGAGCTGTGCGACTCCATGGCACTCTACCGAGGGCGATAAAGTAAGACTCTGTCCCTACAAAAAAAAAAAAAAGAAGAAAAGAAAGAGATATAGGCCTAAAGCTTGAAATGTTGCTGAGGCCTCTGCGTGGAGTTTCAGAGTGTTCCCTGGCTTTACTGGCTCTATCCACCATCAGCTAGGGGCCTTTCACCTGCTTGTCAGTTGGAGTTCAAGTTAACTCCACCCAGTGTGCTGTGTTGTAGGAACTCAGAACCGGAATCCTGGAAGTGTGCCACAGATTTTCTTTTTCTTTTTTTTTTTAGAGACAGAGTCTCATTTTGTCGCCATTGGTGGAGGGCTGTGGCGTCACAGCTCACAGCAACCTTCAGCTCTTGGGCTTAGGTGATTCTCTTGCCTCAGCCTCCCAAGTAGCTGGGACTACAGGCGCCCGCCACAACACCTGGCCATATTGTTGTGGTGGTTGTTGCAGTTTGGCCAGGGCAGCATTTGAACCCTCCACCCTTAGTATATGGGGCCAGTGCCCTGCCCACTGCGTACAGGCGCAGCCTGATTTTCAGTGCCCAGCTCCTCTCTTCTCACCCTGGCCACTTTAGTGAGTGCTAACAAGCTTTCCGAATGCCCACCTCTCATACCCGCATTCCTTTACCTGAGAGCTTTCTCTGGACCCCAAAGCCCACTTTTCCCCACTTTTCTGTCCATTTTGCGGCAGACTAGAAATTCCAGAGAATGAATATCTCTTCCCCAGTCCTACTGTGGCCTTCAACTCAGAACTGACAGGAACAGGGGTTTCTAGGTCCCATGGCCCTCTAGTGCAGGAACTCAAACATTCATTCTGAGTTTTCCCAAAGAAGCTCCTGCCCCCTGCCCAGGTGTTACCTGGCTTTCTAAGTCACGTTTATTAACACTCCCTTCCTACCCCCCTTCTGCTTCCTTTTTGGGGTTTCTAAGCATGTCCCCCAAATAACTGAATTAACACTTTCCCTTCCTACACCCCTTCCTGCTTCCTTGCTGGGGTTTCTATGCATGTCCCCCAAATGCCTGAATCTTGGTATCGAAGTCTGCTGCTGGGGAAATCCAAGGAAGACACAGTGACCCTATCGATTTAAAGGCATTTGATTTCAGCAGAGCCATTTAATCTCTCTGATAGCAGCTGTCCTCAGATGTAAAAAAGGATGGATTTTGACATCCCAGGCCATCATAGCAGCAGGCAAAAGGCTGCCTGCTGGGGCTGCCACAGCCTGGCCTGGCTCCCGGCTGAGAGCACCCTCCCCACGCTCCTCTCCAGCCACCCGAGCACCCTGGACTTCTTGCAGCTGCGCCCTGTTCTCACTTGCCTTTGGGACTCACTCATGCTGCCCCTCTGCCTGGAACACTTCTTCCTTCTGCTCACTCGGCTCTCTCCAACGTCTCCTTACCTCTCAGCTTAAATATCACTTCCCATGGGGAAGCCTTTTCTGACGCCCAGTCTGGGATCTCATCCTCATTATATGCTCCCAAATATAGTGCTCCATCATGGCGCTTGGCACACATGGCTGTAACGCCCGTTTACTTCCCCGAGTCTACACTCCCCCCCATCCTTGTCATCACTAGTTTTTCCACTCCTTGAGGGCAGGAACCCAAATTTATCTTACTCTACTATACCCCATACCCAGCCTGAGGCCTGCTAGAGTAGGTGCTTAATAAATAATTGTTTAATAAGATCTATGCATGTTTATGGAACATTTGAGTTGGAGAAAAATTAAAACAAAACGGGCGGTGCCTGTGGCTCAGTGAGTAGGGCACTGGCCCCGTATACTGAGGGTGGCGGGTTTGAATCTGACCCCGGCCAAACTGCAACAAAAAATAGCTGGGCATTGTGGGCTCGGCGCCTGTGGCTCAGCAGGCTAGGGCGCCAGCCACGTACACCTGAGCTGGAGGGTTCGAATCCAGCCCCGGCCCACCAAACAACAATGACGGCTGCAACCAAAAAAAAAAAATGGCCGGGCGGTGTGGCGGGCGCCTGTGGTCCCAGCTACTTGGGAGGCTGAGGCAAGAGAATCACCTAATCCCAGGAGCTGGAGGTTGCTGTGAGCTGTGACACTACAGCACTCTACCAAGGGTGATAAACTGAGACTATCTCTAAAACTAAACTAAACTAAAATAAAATAAAATAAAATAAAATAAAATAAAAGTTCCTATAATGTACACAGACCTTTCATTTTGAATGCTGTTGTCATAGATAACAAGCCCAGTGTGAAACACCTGAGCATAGCGAACATTTTCCAGTATTGACGTGGTAACTTATTCCTCAGATCTCTCTCACATTCAGAAGTGTGGCAGATATAACTGTGCGTTGATAATTCCTAAGAAGTCTGTGTTCTATTTTAATCAAACTGAATAGGAGTAGTCCTTTGTTAAGATGAATGAAATCTGCAGTTAGGCATTGGAATTCATTTCCGAGGGAGGGGTTATCCAAGAAGCCCTGCTCCGGCCCCACCCTGGCGCCTGTCCTAAGAGCACCAGAGTCCAACATGTCCCTGCCTAGGCCAGGAAAGGGCAGGGCCCCATTCAAAGTTCAGTTGCAGCCCCTGGGGACAGGGGGCTGGGTTACCGCTGCACTTGGCCCAGGCTCTCAGCATAGCTTGAGGTCTCCTGAGGTTGGGTTTCTGGGGCTCTGGCTTGTTCAGACCTGGCACACGTCCTACATCCCCTGCAACCTTAATAGCAACTACTTAGCTGCGCATGTGCACAATACCTATCCCTTATGGAGTACCTTACATAATTTTTGAAATAATTTTCCCACCGCTGCTATTCAGCTATATTGGGGAACATTTGGGAGATCCGACTCCACACTGGCACCCATGATGGGTGGTATATTAAAACTGTGATAATCATTATAGCTCCCTTTATCCCCCTAAGGGCCCTTTTCAGAAGCAGGTGTCCTCCTATTCCTGATGAGGAAATTGAGGGAGAAACGAATGGAGAGGAACAACACTGCCAGGAACCAAGGAGTAGGGGTGAGGACATACTTGATAAACATGTCAGGGTGGCGCCTGTGGCTCAAAGGAGTAGGGCACCGGCCCCATATGCTGGAGGTGGGGGGTTCAAACCCAGACCTGGCCAAAAACTGCAAAAAAAAAAAAAAAAAAGTCAGGCACCATCAGAAATAAATTATAAAATCACTCACTGGTAATTTAACTACATTCTTAGAGAAGGGTCTGATAGACCCAAAAACTGGCTCACAGTGAAGATGGCTGAGTTTTGCCCTGTTTTCTAGCCTACTTTGCTCTAAAGTAGACTATAATTATGTTAAGGCAAATGTGTTTGCAATTTTAGCTCCATGAATAAATGAATTCACAGTGAATTCTCTGTTAGCACCAGGAATATGGCCTTCAGTGAAGACTCGTTATCTCTTGTTGTGAAGGATTGTATGATGTCTTTAGATATCTGAAGATCTTGAAGGTCCACTTAGTCTGCTGGCCCAATTATTATTATTGCACTGTAGTAGGAAGAGCAAGGCGGAGAATAAGGCCTGAAGTCCCTTGTGAGAATGAGACCCTCCCAGGGAGTGAAGTGCATCATGGGTAAATAAACCCTGTGATGGAAAGTGCTGCCTTCACCCACGAAACAACATGCTGGCTCCTACCGTTTGCCCTCGTGTGATAGCTGTTCAGTTAACATCATGTTGATGAATGATGCCAGTTAAAAGTCAAAGCATGCCGAGGGCTAATCTCCATAAAAGACTACAAAGCTATGTCTATCTAATAAGGGGCGTTGGGAAGAGGGCATGACACTGAAAAAAATTTGCTTGATACTTTGATAATTAAGCACTAACATTGAAAGGAGGTCAGGGCATGACAACATCTGTTTTAATTTGTCAATAGGCAATCACAAATTATAGTCACTGACTGCATCACCACCAAATTCCTAGGTGCCAAGTGGCATATCCCTTTCCAGTATTAGAGAATCTGCCAAACCTGCAGGAAATGACTTAAGACTCTGATTTCCAAGCAAGAACATAATACCATATAGAAAAAAAAATTAAGTCAATATTTAGCTTCAGCATCTTCTGGCAGTAGGTAATCTTAAACAGAGACTACATATATTTCTTGCGATCAAAGCCTCATCGTGTCATTGCTATTATAAATCCATCAGCCTGGGCGGCGCCTGTGGCTCATTGAGTAGGGCGCCAGCCCCATATACCGAAGGTGGCGGGTTCAAACCCGGCCTCAGCTGAACTGTAAAACAGAAAAATGGCTGGGCATTGTAGCGTGCACCTGTAGTCCCAGCTACTTGGGAGGCTGAGGCAAGAGAATCGCCTAAGCCCAGCAGATGGAAGTTGCTGTGAGCTGTGTGACGCCACGGCACTCTACCAAGGGCGACAAAATGAGACTCTGTCTCTACAGAAAAAATAAATAAATAAATCCATCAGCCTTATGCACTATAAATGAACTTGAGGGCTTTGCCCCTGCTGTCCCCTGTAGGAACTCTTCCCCTGTTAGCCATGTGGCTCTCTCTGTGGCCTCCCTCAAGCCTTCATGCAAAGTCACCTTCCAAGACAGGCTATCCTTGACTACTTTAAAATTTGAGCCTTCCCTCCACCAGCCCTGTCACTACCCAAGCTCCTTTCCCATTTTCTTTTTTCTCCATGATTTACTCCATTTACACCTGCTTGCTTTGTTTCTTGTCTATTTCTCCCCACAAAGATATAAGCACCATGAAAGTAGCAATATTTTTCTTTATTCCCCATTGCTAAAATCTCTGCTTATAGATGAACTCCTAGTACATAATAGTCTTTCGATAACTATATGATGGATGGATGGATGGATGAATGGATAAATGTGCATGGAAGCCATGACCACTTGCAGTTGTCTGGACTCCAACGCAAAGACTATGGTCCAGAATTAAATTAAGGTCAAGCTGATTTCTCAGTTCTTCTCTCTGACTGTTATACCATATCCTGTATAAGCTAAACACACCATTTCAGCCCTGAATTTCTGGGTTGATCATATCAATACATGGTAACCTCTCCACTTGTCCTAGACTACAGTGTGGTAATGATACTTTGGGTAATGATACTTTAGAACAGTTTTTTCTAGTTTGGTTAAAAGAGATTAAAGTGGTTACAGAAGATGTGTCTCTGTGGGATCTTTAGTTCTTTGATGCAGTTCAATGTAGTATCTGCCCTCGAGGGCCAAACTCTGTATACTGGTTAGCCGTCTAATTGTCAGTGGCACTTCTGATGCACTTAAGAACTCTTCATATTTGCCCATTTAAAATGTACCAGATGCCAGTTCTTTCTCTGTGTATCAGGGACAGGGTACCACCAATGTCCTCACTCAAAGACTCCCCATTGGCTCTGTTGGGCCTTGATCAGAGTCCCCTGCACAGCACCACTCTTCCTCACAAGATGTCCTTGAGTGTGGCCTTTTGACTAAATCCAAATTTTATAGAACAAATTCTTTTGATAAAGGGATTTTTTCCATGATGTTTGGATTTGGTTGAGGGGCTGCACTTGGGGATCTGGAGGACCACATATGCCCTTGAAGATTCCCCACCCCTGTATGGTCTACACTCGTATAGAAAACATGCATGTATTACTGAATGTATCCAATATGAATAATACTGTGCAAAATAAAAATGAAAAGAGATTAACTTTTCAAGTTAGTGTCATTTTCCTATTAAAGGTCTTAATACTCACCCCAGGGAAACAGCATATTACATGACATTAACAGCATTTGCATTTTATAGTTCTCTAAAGCTCCCATTACTGAGGAAAAGGATTTCTGCTCATTTGAATCATGAAGCAGAGGATTATACAGTTTTAGTCCAAAGATGTAAAAGGTTTGAAGAAGCTGTATGTAGGTAAAAACTAATTAAAGAGACGGCGTGGCTCAGTGGGTAGGGTGCGGGCCACATACACCAAGGCTGATGGGTTTGAACCCGGCCCCAGGACCAGCTAAACCAACAATGACAACTGCAACAACAACAACAAATAGCCAGGCATTGTGGCAGGGTGCCTGTAGTTCCAGCTACTTGGGAGGCTGAGGCAAGAGAATCACTTAAGCCCAAGAGTTTGAGGTTGCTGTGAGCTGTGACGCTACAGCACTCTACCAAGGGTGACATAGTAAGACTATGTCTCAAAAAAAAAAAAAAAAAGCTCAGCACCTGTGGCTTAAGTGGCTAAGGTGGCAGCCACATACACCTGAGCTAGTGGGTTTGAATCCAGCCCAGGCCCTCCAAACAACGATGGCTGCAACCAAAAAATAGCCAAGCATTATGGCGGGTGCCTGTAGTCCCAGCTACTTGGGAGGTAGAGGCAGGAGAATTGCTTGAGGCCAGGAGCTAGAGGTTGCTGTGAGCTGTGATACCATGGCACTCTACCCAGGGGAACAGCCTGAGACTCTGTCTCAAAAGAAATACTAATTAAAGATAAAAAGAAAGGATGCACCATGATATACCTTCATACCATTGTAGTGTCTAAGCAGTCAAGATATTTCTCTTCATATGTTACTTTATGTGTTTGTCTTGAATGATATAACTTTTTTTCCAGTAGAAATGGATTGTGCATCCTTAAATTGAATGTGGCCAGTTGGATTTAGAGGGTTTTTAACTATGAGTAGTACACAGTCTGATGTCTACTGTTGCACTTAGTTTACTTAGAATATAAATTAAATCCGACTGAATTTTTTATGGTGGGAAAAAGTAAAACACAGTGAATCCTCAAATAAATATATTAGGATATAAATCTGGGTAGGAAAAAGGCTGGCAGATTAATTAGTAAATGTTATTTAATCTGACTTTTTTCTCTGTTTTAAACTTTTTTATTTTCTGTAGAGATAGGGTCTTGGCTATGTTGCCCTGGCTGGTCTTGAACTCCTGCCCTCAAGCCATCCCATCATGGCCTCTTAAAGTGCTAGGATTATATGTATGACCCATCACTCCAAGCCTAATCTGATTTTTTTCACAATAAATTTGAATTGATGGAGTATCGGGGGCCAATGGAATAAGGAACAGTTGAAGGAAGTATTATTAAATTCTCAGCCTAATTGAGATTTGTTGAGCCTGTTGTTGATTTGTTTTTAGACACAGAATAAATATAATAAGCTCTAGGTGGTTGGTTTTAGTATTCTTTACTTGAAAAATAATAATAACATATTGGTTAATTATGGTGGGGGTTTTTTTGTTTGTTTGTTTTTGAGACAGAGCCTCAAGCTGTCACCCTGGATAGAGTGCGTGGCATCACAGCTCACAGCAACCTCCAATTCCTGGGCTCAAGCGAGTCTCCTGCCTCCGCCTCCCAAGTAGCTGGGACTATAGGCGCCCGCCACAACA